>CM060965.1:184565901-184765901 GCA_030765045.1 Tenodera sinensis | reverse complement strand
ATGTTTATGTCAACTAACACGAAGAAGATATAGGAATAAGAGTTTGTAAGAATGGTTAGTACAAGAGTAGAGAAAGTCATGTGAGTGCAACACATCAGATTTTCGAGTTATACTCTTTACAAGCGCGATTGCTTTAGCCATTGCAGCTCACAAGAGAGGAATGTGTAAGAAATGCAGGATTCTGGAAATGTGAAGTGTATTTATGCCAAAGCGATGGATCACTTGTACGGGAGCGACAGGAATTCAAATGCGATCATGACAAGGACGTAAAACTAATTGTACAGAGGAAGTTGTTTATTGCTCTTCAATGCCAAGCCTTGAAAGTAGCAGAAAGAAGAGGACTTTAAACATGTCAAGTGTGTACGCCAAAATAAATAAGATTGTTGTAAGATTGAGATGGTTTAAGAAATTGTGTGTCGTGTTTTCCTCGGCCACCAGCTGAATTCAGGATTAGATTTCGAATATCAGAGGGCATGTGGGTACCAGAATTACATTAATGAAGCCATTTTGGAAAATAATCACTAAGTTTCCATGCATAATTGGAAATCGATTTGAGTCCAATCGATTAGTTACGCAAGGCTGAAGCATAAACAATTCAAGGTTTTCTATCGGACACTTGACTTATATTGGAAACCTGTAACAAATATGACTCCTGAGTATTTTAAGTAGGTTTTGAGGTTAGGGTATGTTTTTTGAGAATAATATATTGTAAGATTATAGAAACAATACAAATGGATACTGGCCCCTTAGCTCAGTCGGTAGAACGCCTGTCTGCTGTGCAAGACGTCCCAGGTTCGACTTCCTCCTGGGACGGTGGGAATTTTTCTTTCACTAGGATTCTTCCCCATCCTCCCTTGAGTCTGGAAGTTTAAATAAGTGTGTGAATTTAATGTAATAAATAACAGAAAACAAAGTAATAGGAACCCAAAGTTTAATAGCGATTGTTCCAAGATGTTAAAGGCGCCATTATACAAATGGCTTTGTTGTATTTTATATTTTATTACACCACTTTCGACAAGAAAACAAGATACGAGCGTGCAGCGTATTACGAGTAGGATAGAAGTTAGGATCTTTGTGAATTGAAATCTGGAATTGTTAGGACACGTGGTCAGACAACATGATACTTAGAAAAGATGTTGAAGTCAAAACCTGGAGGTAGACGCAATCTTGGTAGACACAAATAAAGGTGCCTGGATGGAGTAGAGGAGGGTCTAGGAACTCTGGGAGTGAGAAGATGAAGACAGACGGCTGTGGATAGACAGGAATGGAGGAAACTCTTAAGGGAGGTCAAGTCTAAACTGCAGGGTGTAGAACTAAAGAAGAAGACGAAGAAGGGTGAGGAGGAGAAGGAGGAGAAGGTGAAGGAGGATAAGGAGAAGAAGATGATGGAGATGGAGGAGAAGGAGGAGATGGAGAAGGAGGAGAAGGAGGAGATGGAGAAGGAGGATAAGGAGGAGATGGAGAAGGAGGAGAAGGAGGAGATGGAGAAGGAGGATAAGAAGAAGATGATGATGGAGATGGAGGAGAAGGAGGAGATGGAGAAGGAGGATAAGGAGAAGATGGAGAAGGAGGATAAGGAGAAGAAGATGATGGAGATGGAGGAGAAGGAGGAGATGGAGAAGGAGGAGAAGGAGGAGATGGAGAAGGAGGATAAGGAGGAGATGGAGAAGGAGGAGAAGGAGGAGATGGAGAAGGAGGAGAAGGAGAAGAAGATGATGGAGATGGAGGAGAAGGAGGAGATGGAGAAGGAGGATAAGGAGAAGATGGAGAAGGAGGATAAGGAGAAGAAGATGATGGAGATGGAGGAGAAGGAGGAGATGGAGAAGGAGGAGAAGGAGGAGATGGAGAAGGAGGATAAGGAGGAGATGGAGAAGGAGGAGAAGGAGGAGATGGAGAAGGAGGATAAGGAGAAGAAGATGATGGAGATGGAGGAGATGGAGAAGGAGGATAAGGAGAAGATGGAGAAGGAGGAGATGGAGATGGAGAAGGAGGAGATGGAGGAGGAGTAGATAGAGAAGTAGGAAAAGGAGAAGGAGGAGAAGAAGGAGATGGTGATGGAGAAGGAGGAGTAGATAGAGAAGTAGGAGTAGATGGAGAAGTAGAAAAAGGAGAAGGAGGAGATGGTGATGGAGAAGGAGGAGATGGAGAAGGAGGATAAGGAGGAGATGGAGAAGGAGGAGAAGGAGGAGATGGAGATGGAGGAGAAGGAGGAGATGGAGGAGAAGTTGAAGAAGGAGGAGATGGAGAAGGAGAAGATGGAGAAGGAGGATAAGGAGAAGAAGATGATGGAGATGGAGGAGATGGAGAAGGAGGATAAGGAGAAGATGGAGAAGGAGGAGATGGAGATGGAGAAGGAGGAGATGGAGGAGGAGTAGATAGAGAAGTAGGAAAAGGAGAAGGAGGAGAAGAAGGAGATGGTGATGGAGAAGGAGGAGTAGATAGAGAAGTAGGAGTAGATGGAGAAGTAGAAAAAGGAGAAGGAGGAGATGGTGATGGAGAAGGAGGAGATGGAGAAGGAGGATAAGGAGGAGATGGAGAAGGAGGAGAAGGAGGAGATGGAGAAGGAGGAGAAGGAGGAGATGGAGAAGGAGGAGAAGGAGGAGATGGAGATGGAGGAGAAGGAGGAGATGGAGGAGAAGTTGAAGAAGGAGGAGATGGAGAAGGAGAAGATGGAGAAGGAGGAGTATTCAGTCCGGAATCAGAAGTCAAATCGATTTCAATTCCCCAAGGAAATGTAGTGATTAACAGACAGACCAGAAGTTATGGATCAACAAACATTATACAACTAAAATCAAGGATACCAAGTCACTTAGTTTTTACAATGAAAGGAAATCCGAATTATGAAGAGAATCATATGTTAAGGTTTGTGATCGATATGGATGTCCCAGTTGGGCCTACCGATCCCAAGGTCGCTCAAGCTATTGCGCGAGTCCCCAGGAACATGCTAGCTCGGCGCTGCTCAACCGCAGGCAAGTTAGGGGAGGTGGAAGCCACTCCTTCCAACTGATGGGGCCGTGGCTAAGGGAAAAGGCAGGCTGCGCCGCGAATCGGAGTACGTAGTAATGGCAGTCTGCTAACATTCTGTACCATCATGATGAAACTGTATCCTTTGTATGAACTGAGAGAGCAATTGTTTTTGGTTGTTCAGAACATGGATATATCAGGCGATTGTGGTTTTGCCACGATCAGACTAGAACTATGTCACTGCAGGTCGCGCCGCAGTCTGTGTTTCTCGTTAGTCGCGGCCAAGAAAGCAGAACCTTGTGTTGAGTGAGGCCGGAGCTGCATGCAAAATAGAGAAAATAAATACTTCACAATTGTAATATCTATAGTTATATTAGTTTTGTTGTTGTTGTTGTTATTATTATTATTATTATTATTATTATTATTATTATTATTATTATTATTATTATTATTATTATTATTATTATTATTATTATTATTATTATTATTATTATTATTATTATTATTATTATTATTATTATTATTATTATTATTATTATTATTATTATTATTATTATTATTATTATCATTATCATTATTATTATGATCATCATTATCACCATCATCATTATCATCATCAAGATTGACAGGGAAGAATTGTGGGATTCCGTTTGTTAATATGGGAGTTGAGGAATGAAAGAGAGATTGTGTGAAACAAAGATGTCCAATATATAATGCGAGGAACTATAATTTATTATCATAATGTTCAGGTACAGAACATTGAAGAAAATAATTGCTTTGTAGCAAATGGTTAAATATAAATAAAGAACTGACAGTGAGAATACTTTTTAAAGACCGGTCAGAACTGAGAGATAACAAAGTGTTTATAGAATGTAAGAAATAAATAAAAGTGGTTACTTAACAGGACAGTGAAACTATTGCAGTTTAACAAAATCTGATGCGTTACACTCACATGAGTTTCTCTACTCTTGTACTAACCATTCTTACAAACTCTTATTCCTATATCTTCTTCGTGTTAGTTGAGATAAACATTTGTAGAAATTATCTTATTGCTCATTTCCCTGTGGGTACAAGGGGAATATGGGAATACACTTGGCTTTGAGCAAGTCAAATCTTTTAAAGATTTCAAATTCTGTTCTCTTTGCGCGGCTAAAATAAAAAAAAAAAGTTCCATTTAACGAAAACTTAAGTATTTCAAAATTCACACAAATAACAAGAAATATCTCCGAAATGGTTCACTCTGCAAAAAGATTTATTTGGACAAATTGTGTGTTTTAGCGAGATCAACATTTTAATAAGACTTTGTCTATCTCTTACGGTTTACCAGTTATGTAAAAGTCATCCAGAGTAAACAGGACTACATGGGCTATAGCCAGAAAATTCAAAATATACATTTCACTTGTCATAAAAATATCTTAAACATATGGTATTTAATTGAAATCGTAAGAGCTATTTTAGAGAAAATAAAAATTTTGGAAACATTTTCCATGTAAGGAGTAGTTTAGGGTGGGGGAATTTTTTTCAAAATAATCTTGTCGGGTCCGAAAATACATTAAACTTAAATACTAACTTTGGTTGTCAACCAACTTTTCGTTTTTGAGGCTGACAGACACACACGGGACTTTTTTAAATTTTTTTTTTGATTAAGGGGACCTCAAAACTTAATTTCCGGTGAAATCTCGACATCGAACTTTTGGGTGGAATACAATAGTTCCTCTACTTACTATACGCAGTAGAGGAAGTAAAAAGTTGATTTTCTAATTGTTATGGGTTTGTGCATGGCCTGGTGAGTGTCTAGGGGCAATATCACACAAACGTGTCTAGCATCTATAATGATTAGTTATTGTTACCAAATATGACGAGTAAAACTGCTATCCACAGTATGCTACAAATAAAACAGGAAGTCGACTAAGTAACCCAGGCCGTTTGTTCGGCAACGCTAAGTCCTATATATAAAACATACAGAGAAAGGCCGCCAATAGAGATAAGTATTTAAAACGAGAGCAGAGGGCAGGGTCCCTAACAATCCCCGGCTCGTACTGCGCCTCCTCTCGCCCTCCTGGATGTAGGAGGTTGTTCCCTAGGGGGGGGGGGGGGCGCTAGGACTGCAAGACCCTCCGCCATCTACAGAGAGCTGGCACCTGCCCTACATGCCGAAACTCCCGCCGACACTTCGAACCTGGAACAGCCAAGTAGATGAAAGGTGAAGTGAGGTGAAATTGAAGGACAGAAAATTCGAGGTTCTAATTTTTCCTCAGCATTCACGCAGCGTTAGCCACAGGTATCGAACCCAGGATATCCCAGACGCGGACCATGCACCTTACTGCTCGATTTGTCCTTGAACCATCTGCTCCGAGGTCTTTGTTTCGTTTATACTCTGAAATTCCTTTTTCCCCCAAGGACAAAGCAAGTTACGTTACCTATATTTATAAACCAGTCCATGAGGGATCTGGAGACAGACCACTCACTCACTATATTTCAAGTTTTTGTCATTCCAAGGTTCCCCGCATATCCCGAGGAAAACTCTTACAAAGAACCGGCACACACGGCACTATTGAACTTCCATCATAATCATAATCATCATCATCATCACCGCCATCATCATAATCACCATCATCACCACCGCCATCATCATTACCACCACCACCATCATCATAATCATCATCATCATCACCATCAACATCATCATCATCACCACCGCCATCATCATCATTACCACCACCATCATCATAATCATCATCATCACCATCATCATCATTACCACCACTATCATCATTACCACCACCATCATCATCACTATCACCATCATCATCATCTACATCACCATCATCATAATCATCACCATCATCAATCATCACCACCATCATCACCACCACCATCATCAAAATCACTATCATCATCACCACCACGATCATCATCACCATCATCATCACCACCGTCATTAACATCATAATCATCATCACCACCATCATCATCACCACCACCATCATTATCACCATCATCACCATCATCATCATCACCACCATCATCATCATCACCATCATCATCACCATCATCACCATCATCATCACCACCACCACCATCATCACCATAATCATCATCACCACCATCATCATCATCACCACCACCATCATCATCACCATCATCATCACCATCATCACCACCATCATCATCACCAACATCATCATCATCATCACCATAATCATCACCATCATCACCACCATCATCACCAACATCATCATCATCATCACCATAATCATCACCATCATCACCACCATCATCATCACCAACATCATCATCAAAATAATCATCACCATCATCATCACCACCATCATCACCATCACCATCATCATCACCATCATCACCACCATCATCACCAACATCATCATCACCATAATCATCACCATCATCATCACCATCATCACCATCATCATCACCATAATCATCACCACCATCATCATCACCACCACCACCATCATCATCACCATAATCATCATCACCATCATCATCACCACCACCATAATTATCACTATCATCATCACCACCATCATCACCATCATTATCACCACCATCATCATCACCACCATCATCATCACCATCATTATCACCATCATCATCACCACCATCATCATCACCGCCATCACCATCACCATCAACACCACCATCATCATCACCATAATCATCACCACCACCATCAGCATCATCATCATCATCACCACCATCATCATCATCACCATCATCATCATCATCACCACCATCATCACCATCATCATCACCACCACCATCATTATCACCACCATCATCACCACCATCATCATCACCATCATTATCACCACCATCATCACCATCATTATCACCATCATCATCACCACCATCATCATCACCGCCATCACCATCATCATCATCACCACCATCATCACCATAATCATCACCACTACCATCAGCATCATCATCACCACCACCATCACCATCATCATCACCACCATCATCACCATCATCATCATCACCAACATCATCACCATCATCATCATCACCACCATCATCATCACCACCACCATCACCATCATCACCACCACCATCATCATCACCACCACTATCACCATCATCATCATCACCACCATCACCATCATCACCACCACCACCATCATCATCACCACCATCACCATCATCACCACCATCATCATCACCACCATCATCATCACCACCACCATCATCATCAACACCACCATCACTATCATCATCATCACCACCATCATCACCATCATCATCACCACCACTATCACCATCATCATCACCACCATCATCATCACCATCATCACCACCATCATCATCACCATAATCATCACCACCACCATCAGCATCATCATCACCACCATCACCATCATCACCACCATCACCACCATCATCATCACCATCACCATCATCATCACCATCATCATCACCATCACCACCACCATCATCATCACCAACATCATCATCATCACCATAATCATCACCATCATCACCATCATCATCACCACCACCACTATCAAAATCACTATCATCATCACCACCACGATCATCATCACCATCATCATCACCACCACCGTCATTAACATCATAATCATCATCACCACCATCATCATCACCACCACCATCATTATCACCATCATCACCATCATCATCATCACCACCATCATCATCACCATCATCATCATCACCATCATCACCATCATCATCACCACCACCATCATCACCATAATCATCATCACCACCATCATCATCATCACCACCACCATCATCATCACCATCATCATCACCACCATCATCATCACCAACATCATCATCACCATCATCATCACCATCATCACCACCATCATCATCACCAACATCATTATCATCACCATAATCATCACCATCACCATCACCATCATCATCACCATAATCATCACCACCATCATCATCACCACCACCATCATCACCATAATCATCACCACCATCACCATAATCATCATCATTACCACCCCCACCGCCATCATCATCATAATCATCACCACCACCATCATCACCATCATCACCACCATCATTATCACCATCATCACCATAATCATCATCACCACCACCATCATCATCACCACCACCACCATCATCACCATCATCATCATAATCATCTTGTCATCATATTAGAAGGAATGTAATGACTTTCCTTCCACCCTGTATACAGCAGACGGAGCACGGTGACGGATGTAAACAAAAGGGGCTATCGAGTCACGTTCGAGGCGTATAGTCAACACACTATGCAACATAGTTCATTTGTTAATGCACTGTTTCAATCTGCGTCATTTTTTCATCATAAAGTTTGGTTACATAATACTGTTGGAGGATGATGGACTTACTCGGGATGTATACTTTTTAAGAAGTTCCTGAACTGTATATTATTAAATAGCATATTGGCACTGCTCATCATTCTACACAAATCTACGCGAAACGTAGAACGGTTGTTCACTTGTTCACAGCGCTATTTTCGTTCAGTTTGATTTAGTACACGTTCCGTGTCTGTGAGAACTGAAGTGTCTTACAATGCATTGTCTTTTTTGTACTTGTATGTCTAACCTGATCGTGTCTGAGTTAACAACGAAAATATCACTACCAAATTCCTCAGCTATTTGTCTAGTTTAATATCATTTTTATGCGGTTTTATATTTCTTTCTTTTAAACTTTCTCTACTGGTACGTAGAGGAAGTATTGTATTCCACCCAAAAATTCGATGTCGAGATTTCACCGGAAATATATGTTTTGAGACCCCTGAATAAAAAAAAAATTGTTAAAAAAAGGTCTGTGTGTGTGTGTGTGTGTGTGTGTGTGTGTGTGTGTGTGTGTGTCCGTGTGCCTGACTGTGTGTCAGTCTGTGGACAGTATAATTCAAAAGCGAAAAGTCAGTTAAAAACCAAAGTTGGTATATAAGTTTAATGTCTTTCAAGGATGCGACACGAAGATTTGCAAGAAAATAGCCCCATCCTAAACTATGCTTTATATGGAAAATTATTCTACAATTTTGAATTTTTTTAAGATGGCTCTAACGATTTTGATTAAAATTCCATATGTTTGAGATATTTGTATGACAAATGAAGTGTATATTTGGAATTTTCTGGCATTAACCCATGTAGTGCTGCTCAGTCTGGATTACTTTTGAAAAAGACGCACACAGAGTTGTAAATACAGATTTTTGTTCTTTTCTCTCAAAAATGGAACTCAATTGTTGTGTTTTACACGTAATTTCCCAGCATGGTGCTGGAGATTTCTCACGCGTGGCCCTGAAATACAAACTCGTCTGTTGGTGCAAGTTTTCAGAATATAGACCACATTCTGTTGCCTGTTTTCCCTCCTCTAGTGTATCTACTTGAACAAAGGGTAATGTCTTTTCACCGCACAACGACGGACGAACGACGTGACGTGACGTGACGTAAGCCGAGAACAGTTGCTGTAGTTTTGGCAAGCATTTGTCCTTAGAACTCGTTAATACTTCAAGTTTCGGGTCGCACAAGGAATGCGACATAGCTTGTATACACGCGACATATTGCGTAATCAGCTCTACCAGTTTTAAAATATTTCACTATCACTACAAGGAAATATGTAACAAAACAATTTCTACAAATGCTTATCTGTTTTAACATGAAGTAAATACAGGAATAAGTATTTGTAATAATAGTTTTACAAGGGTGAGTAGAAAAAGTAATGTGAGTGCAACACATATGCGACATCCCTTAGAAAACTTAATTGAGCTTTTAAACCCATACTGTCTTGTTGTCGTTAGCCGTTGCTCTATGTTCGGCCTGAAAATACTTAACATAAGTAATGTATATGGTTATTGTCGTTAGAAGGGAATCTGGCAAGGCGCGCAACAAACTCAAGACCGGGCAGCGGGACTAGCTGTGTGATATACAATGTAACCGTAATCATCCTAAGTAGCCCACAAAATCACCTACACAATTTTTACGACTGATTACTTTTGTTACTAGTGCAGGTCCTTATATGGTAAAATCAGGACAAATTCTGAAAGGTATTTTTCCTAATTTAATTCAAGTAACTTGTTTGGCACACGCTCTTCATCGTATTTCTGAGACAATACGTGATTCTTTCCCATTGGTAGATAGATTTGTATCCAGTACAAAGAGAATTTTTGTTAAATCTCCTAAAAGAGTTAAGTTGTTTAGATCAACAGCACCTAATATCCGACTTCCTCCTGCACCAGTGTTAACTCGATGGGGAACATGGATCGATGCAGTTTTATATTATGCTGAGCACATAGAAATAATCGATGAGGTTGTTAATTCATTGAACTCGAACGATGCTTCATCAATAGAAACTGTGCAAAATATTCTGTCAGGCACTGGGTTAAAAGAGGATCTTAGTTTCATATCTGCCCATTTTTCCTTCTTACCAACAGCTATAACAGCATTAGAAGCTGTAGGATCTCCTTTGCATGAATCACTTACTGTCTTTGACAAAACAATATGCGATCTAAGTTCGGTTCCTGGTAGCATAGGACAAAAAGTGAAAGAAAAAGTGAATTATGTAATTTTCAAAAATTCTGGTTATAAACAGATGTGCGATATTCGAGACATCCTCGAAAGAAAACCATCTGTCACACCAAGAGACTTGACTCTCTCTCTGTGACGCAGTTAACATCATTTAAATATGCCCCTATAACATCTTGTGACGTGGAGAGAAGTTTTTCACGTTACAAAAGTGTTTTGCGAGACAACAGACGATGTTTTACAGTTGAATATTTGTGCAGTGTTGGTTGTGAACTGCAATTTAGCAGTTAATACTAGCAGCGGGACCACTTCTGCTTCAACCTCTAAGGAATAAGGTAACTTTATTATTTACACTAACTCGTCTACTGCAAAGGGACATGAACTGTTCTAATGAAATGTGCATATTTCTTGGCATATTTTCAAGTTTTTAAGAGCATATTTGCATGCATATTTCAGTGTTTTTTAGGGCATGAACTTCCGAGCCCTAGTAATAACACTCCTGCTTTCTAGGTGGAGTCAGGACTGGAACATTCAATGCCGTAGCTGCGATTTGAACCACGGATCTTCCGTTTATCTTATCGAGTGGCTGCTCTAATCAACTTGCCAGTATGACATGAACCAATTCGTAATGTCATACTAGCAAGTTGAGCATGCAGCCGCTCCGTGGTTCAAATCCCGGCTATGGCATTGAGTTTTTGAGTCCTGATTCCACCTCTTATACATTGCCCACACACGGCTTGAGTGTTTAAAAACTCCAGTAATACTGTTGTTGCCATATAGAAGTTTTGTTTTGCAGGGAATGGAGGCCCATAAGCTGTTGGCAGTTCTCCTCTGTTTAACTGGGTGCGAGCTAGCAGGATGTTGCTCCAACAGTTCAGACGACTCTTTGGGTTTGTCAATGTTGACAAAATACAACAGTAAGTACAGTGAAGTCTTATTCTCAGCCAACTTACCTGAAAATGTACTTTCAATTTTGTCTTATGAAAACATTTAACATTTTGTATCTGTTTTACCTTCCGAATTAATCTATTTCAAAGCTGAATTTTACTATCCTAAACCAAATGCTCCACATACTGAATTTGGAAAAACAATCGTGTTTCAAAGCCTGTTATTTATCTGTTGACAGTGCATAAAACTGGTATATCATTATTATTTATTTATGCCAACAAACTTACTGTTGGTGTTTTTAAACACACAAGCCGTGTGTGGGCAAAGTTTAAGAGGTAGAACTGGAACTGCTATTCTGGCAGTTTGTCACAATAGCTCAGTGGTTAGAGCGTCCGCCCGGTAAGCGGAAGGTCTGTGGTTCAAATCCCAGTTGTGGCATTGAATTTTTAAGTTCCAGTTCTACCTCTTAAAATCTGGTATATCATTTTTATTAACTTTTGACAGAAAAACCTTAAACTCCTGTCATCTGTAATTTAGTAGTAAGAGACAGAGTCTTACTGTTTAACATTTATGCAAAAATCATCCGGAATGAAGAGGTCTTTTGAGGATATTCCCAGAAAATTTAAGGTATGACTCAGAAACTGTCATGGAATCTCCTGTTCTGGATACTGACTGTCTCTCCGACTGAGGAGTGGAGTGGGGTATTGCCGCTCACTGCGTAAGGTTCTCCAAAGAGAGAAGGTTGGCCACCTCTGTGCAGGCCTCTAGTTCTCGAGGTGACGGGTTTAAACCCGGCGGAGGGCGAAAAAGGTCCGCGCGCGCGTGTTTGTGTGTGTGTGTGTGTGTGTGTCTGCCACGGTGTGGGCAGCATAACTCAAAAACGAAAAGTTGGTTAAAAACCAAAGTTGGTATTAAGATTTTGAAGAAAATTTCTCCACCCTAAACTACCCTTTACATGGAAAATTTTTTGAAAATTTTGATTTTGTTGAAAATGGCTCTAACGATTTTGGTTAAAATGCTATATGTTTGAGATATTTTTATGACAAATGAAATACATATCTTAAATTATTGCCTATAGCCTATATAGTCATGTTTACTCTGGATGACTTTAGCATAACTGGTAAACCGTAACACATAGACCAAATCTTACTATACAAAAAATGTAGACCTTGCTGAAACACACAATTTACGTCTGAATAGTCTTTTTGTAGAGTGAACCATTTCAGAGGTATTCCTTGTTATTTGTGTGAGTTTTGGAAGAACTTACACTACTGTCAAATGGCACATCGTTATTCATTTTTTATATGTTAACCGTTTAAAGAGAACGGAATTTGAAAGCTTTAAAAGATTTGACTATCGCTCAAAGGCTACTGTATTGCCATATTCCCCTTGTACCTACAATACAATAAAAAATAAGATAATTTGTACAAATGTTTATCTCAACTAACATGAAGAAGATATAGGAATAAGAGTTTGTAAGAATGGTTAGTACAAGAGTAGAGAAAGTCATGTGAGTGTAACACATCAGATGTTAGTACTCCTGCCTACCTAACAATGTCTCACTGTAAGCTTGCTTGAGTCCTTGGCTACTTATACGTACAGCTGTGTGAGAGTGGTTGATGGTTTATATCATGGTTAGCATAATTTATTTTGTTGGTATTTTATAAGTTAACAAGATCATCCTTAATTTGTCCCTTCTTATGGTATCATAAGGTTGAGAGAAATCCATGGAACACATGTATAAACCTGGTTAGATGAAGACAAGTAAGTTGTTTGTCATTTCACTATACCTTGTGTTTGCAGTATCTCTGGACGGAGAGAGTATTCTCACTAGTGAGATATATCAAGTGGGTGAGTTTGAGAAATGTGTCCAAATGGAAGAGCGGAAGTATTGCCTGACTACAGTCAACATCTACCCCAAGGACAAAAGCTCCCCATTCTGGTACAGGATACAGGTAATATACCTACCTACGTTTCCTCTGTAAAATAAAGCTAATTTTGATACTGAGGGTTTAAACCAGACCTGCCTACGTCAGTGTGACAAGAAATGGAGGTATGACACGTCACAAATGAATTCCACACTTGTAATTTGTGTTATGATAACTTCTATAGTTTTTCTGCAATTTCTGAGTCAAAATAATATCGTGTACCTGGAACAAAATATGAGTTTGAAACCTCTATCCTCATTTGCATACACCTGTATTTAGACTTACGTGTAAAAGTCATATAAACGTTACACAAACATTTTTTCCTTAAAATTCCATTATTTTTTCAAAGGGAAAGAAAACAAGCTTGCAGCTAAATGACTCTCTTTTTGAAATATTTTAATTTACAAAACTAAAGAATAGCTTTTTACCAGTTTATCGCTTAATAATAATTACCCAACCTTAAATGTATTTAAAATACTCAACATTGTTCATTCTCGACCGTACAGACTCTGAGAAATAATATGATCTAGAATGAAGCCAATAACTTAGTTAGAACATTCACATACAAGTATAATTTGCGGAAAAAGTTATTCTCGAAGAAGAAAATGTCTATATATTTTGCTAGTCATATTTAAACAATCCATGTTCTTCAAGAAACTCAGATGATTATAGAGGAAAACTAAACAGGTGTCATATATATAAATGTTACTAGGATTGACCCACTAATTTCAGAGAAAGAGGTATATAAAGCAAAGAAAACAGTTTTGAAATAAAAATTAAAGTGGGGCATGGTAGACATTTAAAGGGCACACTGGCTTATTAAAGTCACTCAAGGACGTAAATAATATCGCAACTATTTAAAACCATGTACCATTCTGTTCAGCTAGAATTGCACATTTTAATGGATTTTTTGAGACCTTAGTCGCCCATCTCTACCTAAACCAGGAGTACCCTTGCTACCATAACAGTGGTCGCATGGCTTCCACGAGTCACTTAGGTGCTGGCTATTACACACAGGGTGTCCGATATTGCAACAGGTGTTGGGATAGGTCAAAACTGGAATAAATGTTCTTGCAAACATATGTCCGGAAACAAATACCTGTTGATATATGAGCCATTTTACACAAATGTGCAACGTATCCACATACCAATGTCTTTAAATGTCCCCATAGCCAGAAATCCAATGGATTGAGGTCCGGCGAACCCGGAGGCCATGTTACTGGACCTCCCCGACCAATCCATCGTTCATTAAATATTTGGTTTGAGTATCAAGATCGCTTTAGTCCCAATGTGTGTGACAGACTGACTCCTAGAACCATACAGATCAACTGCTGCTGTGTACCATCCATTCCTGCACGATGAATTACCCGTGCTTTTGGAGGAGTTGTGCTTGTGGACGCATGACGGGGCACCACCCCATTTTGTACGCATTCTGCGACAATACTTAAACCAAACATTTAAGTTGCCTTGTCACACGTGACATCAGCCAATGAACGTACCTACACTTCATTCACGTTTGTGCACGTGTTTCTGTTTACACAAGGACCAATCCTTTCGATGAAACCAATAAAGATGGAGTGAGGGATGAACAACACTATACTGCCAAAGCTTCTAGCTCTATGAAACACACATGTTCTGCTTCTCTTTTTCTTACAGAATTTAGGTTATGTCACGTGTTGTGGTCTCAGTTGCTGTATTTGTTACAGGAAGTAATGAAAACTCCTACAAACTTCCGCCGAGATAGACTATTTGTAGGCCTGTGTGTCCATGAATCGTGGAGTACTCGTGATATTCAAACTGCCTTCTATGAGAAACTAAAGGCTGGGGCAGACGCTCTGGGAGTTGAAGTAAACGTTACTCTAAATCCCGAGGTTTGTCAGAGCAAGCAGCCTCTCACATTTACTACTGCTGATCTTGCTGTAGGGTAAGTACGTCCACAATGTACCTTCTGGGAGTTGAAGTAAACGTTACTCTAAATCCCGAGGTTTGTCAGAGCAAGCAGCCTCTCACATTTACTACTGCTGATCTTGCTGTAGGGTAAGTACGTCCACAATGTACCTTCTGGGAGTTGAAGTAAACGTTACTGTAAATCCCGAGGTTTGTCAGAGCAAGCAGCCTCTCACATTTACTACTGCTGATCTTGCTGTAGGGTAAGTACGTCCACAATGTACCTTCTGGGAGTTGAAGTAAACGTTACTGTAAATCCCGAGGTTTGTCAGAGCAAGCAGCCTCTCACATTTACTACTGCTGATCTTGCTGTAGGGTAAGTACGTCCACAATGTACCTTCTGGGGGTTGAAGTAAACGTTATTCTAAATCCCGAGGTTTGTCAGAGCAAGCAGCCTCTCACATTTACTACTGCTGATCTTGCTGTAGGGTAAGTACGTCCACAATGTTCTATTTTATCACATATGTACCTTCTGGGGGTTGAAGTAAACGTTATTCTAAATCCCGAGGTTTGTCAGAGCAAGCAGCCTCTCACATTTACTACTGCTGATCTTGCTGTAGGGTAAGTACGTCCACAATGTACCTTCTGGGAGTTGAAGTAAACGTTACTGTAAATCCCGAGGTTTGTCAGAGCAAGCAGCCTCTCACATTTACTACTGCTGATCTTGCTGTAGGGTAAGTACGTCCACAATGTACCTTCTGGGAGTTGAAGTAAACGTTACTGTAAATCCCGAGGTTTGTCAGAGCAAGCAGCCTCTCACATTTACTACTGCTGATCTTGCTGTAGGGTAAGTACGTCCACAATGTACCTTCTGGGGGTTGAAGTAAACGTTATTCTAAATCCCGAGGTTTGTCAGAGCAAGCAGCCTCTCACATTTACTACTGCTGATCTTGCTGTAGGGTAAGTACGTCCACAATGTTCTATTTTATCACATATGTACCTTCTGGGGGTTGAAGTAAACGTTATTCTAAATCCCGAGGTTTGTCAGAGCAAGCAGCCTCTCACATTTACTACTGCTGATCTTGCTGTAGGGTAAGTACGTCCACAATGTTCTATTTTATCACATATGTACCTTCTGGGGGTTGAAGTAAACGTTATTCTAAATCCCGAGGTTTGTCAGAGCAAGCAGCCTCTCACATTTACTACTGCTGATCTTGCTGTAGGGTAAGTACGTCCACAATGTTCTATTTTATCACATATGTACCTTCTGGGAGTTGAAGTAAACGTTACTCTAAATCCCGAGGTTTGTCAGAGCAAGCAGCCTCTCACATTTACTACTGCTGATCTTGCTGTAGGGTAAGTACGTCCACAATGTACCTTCTGGGGGTTGAAGTAAACGTTATTCTAAATCCCGAGGTTTGTCAGAGCAAGCAGCCTCTCACATTTACTACTGCTGATCTTGCTGTAGGGTAAGTACGTCCACAATGTACCTTCTGGGGGTTGAAGTAAACGTTATTCTAAATCCCGAGGTTTGTCAGAGCAAGCAGCCTCTCACATTTACTACTGCTGATCTTGCTGTAGGGTAAGTACGTCCACAATGTTCTATTTTATCACATATGTACCTTCTGGGAGTTGAAGTAAACGTTACTCTAAATCCCGAGGTTTGTCAGAGCAAGCAGCCTCTCACATTTACTACTGCTGATCTTGCTGTAGGGTAAGTACGTCCACAATGTACCTTCTGGGGGTTGAAGTAAACGTTACTCTAAATCCCGAGGTTTGTCAGAGCAAGCAGCCTCTCACATTTACTACTGCTGATCTTGCTGTAGGGTAAGTACGTCCACAATGTACCTTCTGGGGGTTGAAGTAAACGTTACTCTAAATCCCGAGGTTTGTCAGAGCAAGCAGCCTCTCACATTTACTACTGCTGATCTTGCTGTAGGGTAAGTACGTCCACAATGTACCTTCTGGGAGTTGAAGTAAACGTTACTCTAAATCCCGAGGTTTGTCAGAGCAAGCAGCCTCTCACATTTACTACTGCTGATCTTGCTGTAGGGTAAGTACGTCCACAATGTACCTTCTGGGAGTTGAAGTAAACGTTACTCTAAATCCCGAGGTTTGTCAGAGCAAGCAGCCTCTCACATTTACTACTGCTGATCTTGCTGTAGGGTAAGTACGTCCACAATGTACCTTCTGGGAGTTGAAGTAAACGTTACTGTAAATCCCGAGGTTTGTCAGAGCAAGCAGCCTCTCACATTTACTACTGCTGATCTTGCTGTAGGGTAAGTACGTCCACAATGTACCTTCTGGGGGTTGAAGTAAACGTTACTCTAAATCCCGAGGTTTGTCAGAGCAAGCAGCCTCTCACATTTACTACTGCTGATCTTGCTGTAGGGTAAGTACGTCCACAATGTACCTTCTGGGGGTTGAAGTAAACGTTACTCTAAATCCCGAGGTTTGTCAGAGCAAGCAGCCTCTCACATTTACTACTGCTGATCTTGCTGTAGGGTAAGTACGTCCACAATGTTCTATTTTATCACATATGTACCTTCTGGCTACCTAGTGGAAACATCTGTTTCCTTATCCCTTATCCCTCTTGTGCCCACAGCGAAGCCTGTAATGAAACTATTTCTACAACATTTTATCTTAAATAGATAGTATCGTAGGAGGCTCGGATTTGTGAAGTCCTGGGTTCGATTCTTGGTGACCGTGTATTTTCTAGGTTTTCCCTGGTGGGTAGGCGAATGCTGAGGTGGATTTCTCTTCTCCCACCACTTCCCGACTCGAGAGACCCGGCGACATGTTCGGCCTACTTCGGCTGAGCGTGATGGTGTGCTCTGTGAAGGTTTCTGCCTGGGTAGATGGGGCTGCTCTGTGAGTGAGCTCAGGGGGTCTAGGACCTGTGCAGACTTGCTCAGGTAGACAAACATGAACGATGTAGGATGGATGCGTTCTGTCTTGAATAGTTAGCGAACCCGTCTGCACTTGTGCACGCGTCACTCAGTTCTAGTCACCCTTGGGGTCTCTACCTCACCCTTCCTTTACAGGGATGGCGTTCGAAGTGTGCTGTGTGCGGTATTCTGTCCCGGTTTCGGAGGCCCTTCCGTGATATCTACATTTACCTTTATATAAAAATAACGGGGATAGAGAAAGTCATGTGAATGTAATACATCAGACTTTTGAGGAGATCAAAAGTAGGATAACAAGGAAAGGGGCATAATGTGCACTATGTTAAGAAATTCCGCAACTTCATGGGGCTCCACATAAGCACCTCAGTTGGTACCGTACTACAGCTCAGTGATTGGGAGCAGTGCAAGGCAAGGCTGAGCTACTTCTCGCGGCAGAGAGCGCCCAGGTTGGGGTGTGTCTATAGAAATCAGCTGATTGAGACACTCAATCCCAAACCTGGTCCAATGTTTTCATGAGGTTTTTGTCCCATCTGTCGAACCGATATGAAATTTCTAAACTGTTCACATTCTTACTCTTTCAGTGTGGTTTGTCACAGACATTTGTTCTCACAGACCTGGTGAAGCTTGCACAGAAATGTCCTTGACACTTTTGAAGGTCTTCTCTGACTTGAATTCTCTTGAGACTGCAGTGTCCCATGTCGGGGGCTTGCATTCCATTTTGGAAGTGTAGGAAGTAAAGGTATAATCTTGGAACACTTGAGATTTTAGGAACCTTTCATCCTCCACATCTCTCCTTTTTGGAGGTTAGGTACAGATTACATAATAAAGGGGGACACCTCATCCTACATAGATCTATTGTGGCTACCACTCCCCAGGAGGAAGGGATGAAACCTAGAAGCTCAAACATGGGGAGGAAGCAAAATTAAAGGGAAATCATGAAAACAAAATCGTGGTTGATAAGAAACTATCCCAGCATTTGCCTACCTGATGGGAAAAACCACAAAAAGCTGAAGATCAGAGTGGGTGATCACGAATCGAAATGCAACCTTCACAATGTGAACTTCTTCTCTCAGTCCAAACTCTTTAAGAATTGCATTGCAAAGTAAACTGACAACAAATGTTTTCCAAGATAATTAAATCATCATATTTTATTTATTTTACTTACTATGTTTATAGTCAACATTTTCAGACAACATAACCTCTTCCAAACTATAAAGGATGAAAACTAAATATTGCACATCCTTCAAAATATTACATACTGCTATTATCTAATAGAAATTATTATTGTTAGGATTTGTGCACAGTCCTTAGCCAGAAGTTAACAGCTTGCTATCTTTTACAGTGTTGTATGCCTAGTCATTACCTTAATCGTGCTGAGTGCTACTTTGTATGAGGGTTATTTGCTGCTACAGAAAAATGAGAACAAAGGAATAAATATAGGTAAGTTTACTGTCACATCTTTCTTTTACGAGTAGTTCTCAGTTTTCATTACTTAAGATTTGTCTTTGCATTACAAAGCACCGAAAGAGGCTTGTTTGTTCCGCATTGCAATAGGTACATGTTTATCACAGCATTTTAAATTCATTTATCTATTTCTTTTAGTTATTCACATGTCTTTATAGGATTAAAAAGCAAAGTTGTTGGAATTCTTAATTTTACATAATAATCTTTTGGATTTGTTCTGATGCCATATCATCTGTTATCCTCAGTCTTACATTATGTTGCAAGGTAAACAAAGTAGGAAATTATGTTCCTCTGGGGGCCCCTGTGATTGGCAGAAGTATGGCGATATGGTGCAACTTTGTGTTACCATGTGAACTGACATCATCACCACGTGAGCAGCTTGTGGTTTCTGAACTGTGTATTGCAAGCAATGGCACTGCCATCCAGCAGCTTTTGCTTACAGGCATAGAAGGAAGTGAAGCAGTAAATATAGATTAGATTGTGTACAGCTAGTTCCTTAGTGGCCATAAGAACATGTCTTTCTTTGCACAGGGTGTACATAAATGAGTATCAGGGTTTTAACTCTTTATAATATTTATTACATTAAACTTACAGCTATAAATGATATGTCAAATAAAAAAGCAACTCAAACAGTTTTATTTGTTGGCACCAGTGCGCATGTGCGTTGCCACAATCTGCTAGACAGCGGTAGTAGCAAAGATGGCGACTAGTAAATAGAAAGCGTTTCACCATGTCCTATTTTCCAGCAAGATGGTATGCCACCTCACTGGCATAACGAAGTACGCGATTGGTTGAATGTCACTGTATCCGAGCGCTGGATAGGCTGCAAGGGCCCCAATGACAGGGCTTGCTATGCATGGCCTCCACGTTCTCCTGACCTAACGCCATGTGGTTTTTACCTTTGGGGCTTCATCAAGGATCGCATGTACGTGCCTCTGCTACCAGCTGATCTCCCTGAATTAAGAAACCGTATTGAAGCAGCTGTGGCTACAATTACTGAATACGCACTTATCAACGTTTGGGAAGAACTCAGCTATAGACTTAATGTGTGCCGTGTGACAAAGGGTAGTCACATTGAACATTATAAGGTTCTTGGTAAAACTGTTTGAGTTGCTTTTTCATTTGATATATCATTTATAACTGTATGTTTAATGTAATAAATATTATAAAGAGTTAAAACCCCGATATTCATTTATGTACATCCTGTATATTAACATTCTCCAACATAATGACATATCTGATGGATGAATGAATGAACAAATGAATGAATGAATGTATGTATGTATGAATGAATGAATGAGTGAATGGGTGAAATATGCTAAATTGAGACCAAGGTCCATAGAGCTCTACATTATCCGACGTTCATCTTCTCAGGATAAGGGAATACCATGGAAAAAACCTTGTTCAGATAACTCACCCTAAGTGAGATTCGAGCTCAGAGCTTCTTGAATGTGCTACCACCACACTACAGAATATGTCAAGGAAATGTACAGCACAACGCACACGTTCATAAACATTACATTTGAACAATGAACATAAAAACACATTATACGCAGGCAATACAAGAAAACAAAAAACAAAGCAGCAATAATTCAGAAATAAAATCAAACCTTCCCTGCAGTTATAAGACTAACATAATATATATATACAGGATGGAAGGGAAGTCATTACATTAATTTAAACCAGTGGTAGATCTCGGTATTTGGAGCACATGCTTTTGTATCTTACGCTTTTGCTTGTAACCATTTCAACATGGCAGATTGTGTGGGTGTCACTTTCCCTAGCTCAGACAAACAAACATTGCAATGGTGCTTCTTGAGAACATAAATACATATCCTGCCTTGTCCTTCTGTGTTTACTATATGAGTGTAGGCCAATCACAAGCATTAGCTCCCAAAACATTAGAGTGTCCGATCTGTTTACATACATAAAGCAGGTCAATTCCCTGACCAACTTCAACACAACGTTGTCGACTACTTCACCTTTGAGAGAGCTGCTCGTAGTATTCCTTCATGTCTTTTAAGTGATTAATTATTTTGAAACCTTGTATGATGTCTCATGTCAGAAATAAGTTACTGTACGCATGTTACAAGTAACAGACTGTTATCTTTGTACATTCTTGTGGAATTATGTATCCAATTTAGATTAAAACCTATTTATTTTTTGAAATCGGCTGATCAAAGAACTAAATGCCATTGGGCTTTTTTGTTTGCAATGCTTCTATGAAGCACATGTTAGAAGGAATGTAATAACTTACCTTCCATCCTGTATATATATGGTGGAAGGTACTGCTTCAGCCGTATGTTAACCAGGAATTTTACATGAGTGTAACAAATTTGTACAATATTACTATTGTCAATAACGAAACATTTTGCCAAAAAAAAAAAAAAAACTAATAATAATAATTTGTGTCAAATATTGGAAGTTATCTAGCTTCTTGAGGAATGGATATTAATCAATTATCACTTCACTAACCCATGCAGACATTGTGTGAATAATACTATAATATCTTTTTATCTTAATTCTCATGAATTTAGTCACAATTTAATGTTAATGCAACTTTGCCAAATCTCTCTTAGAAATTAAACTCTGCATGACATTTTAACATTAAATTGTGATTAAATTCATTTGAATTAAGGTAGAAATGCATTACAGCATTCTTCACATAATGTTTGCATGATAGTGAAGAACAGGAATCATCATTATCATCATCTCGTCATGGTTTAGGAGAGTTCTGTTCCAGCTTCACAGTTCTTCCCATCATTTTGCTGGTCTTCTTATTGGTCCATAACCAGAAGGTTTATATTTGTAAGATTGTAATGAAATGCAAGAGTTATCCATTCTTTGCAAATGACCTTTCCATTTTTCTCTGTTTACTTGTATCTTTTCTTTTAATGAAAATATGTCTAATTCTTTCCTTATTTCTTCATTTCTAACGTGATCTAGTCTTGTATGTCCTTTTACTGTTCACAAATATTTCATTTCTGCTCTTGTATTTGACTCCAGTCTTTCTTTTTAAGTGTCCATGCAGTAAAACTGCAATGGCCATTGTCTTATAGAATTTCAAATGTGTATCCTTTTGGGTTTTCCTTTTTAAGGCATGAGCTATTATTCCACAAAGATATTGGAATTTACTCACTTTATTACTTATTTCTTCGTTGTTTGTTCTAAATGTCACATTACAACCCAAGTAATTAAATGTTCCCACCTGCTCCCACCTATTTAACATTATCCTTGATCTTTTATTTGTTTTCCTATAAATGCCATGATCTTTGACTTTCCAGCTGATATATTTAAACCATAATCCTGGATTGATTTTTGTAATTTGTTCATACTTACTTGTAGCTTATCCTCTCTGTCTTTTATTAGCATCATATTATCTGCAAAGAGTTGCATATTTAATGCATTATCTTTATTTATTTTTATCTCTGCTATTATATAAGATTTATATGGACGATATTTTTAGGAAATTAAAAGATGAAATACCATTAGAAATAAAAGAACATGAATAAAAATGCATGTATAATTTACATAAATTACCTTTATATAACTCACAGAAACTACATAAAAACCAGTAGTTAAAAATATATTTTCCTCAGTACCTTTTGTGCACAGAAAAAGCAAACACTGCAAGGTTCTTGATCTGTACTCGTGTATGTGTCCATAACAACACTAACTATTGTATATGTATCTTTCTTTCACTTGCAGTTCTGTGTTTTTCATTAATTACAAACTGGAAGCGTCTGGGAAGCCCCCCAAAGTTTAAACCTCTGCGTGTGATACAGACTATCCGCATTGTCTCATTATACTTCATCATTTTTGGTCATGAGATACTCATCATGGTTTTGGCTGCTCTGGAAAACCCTGAATGGCTTGAAAGGGTACGTTACATTTACTTTCACTTTAAACACAAGTTAAACCATTAAAGTTACTTGTTGACAATTGCATTTTATTATATTCTCTGTATTTTGTTTATTACAGTCATATCATGATCTTTCGCGGATGATATTCTTCAATGGTCATCTGATCGTTAGCACGTACTTTGTCATCAGTGGATTCCTTCTGGGATATATGGGAACTGACAGCTTGGCAAAGCATGGACTTACCTTCTTGAGTTATGTCAAGATCATTATTCTTCGTTATGTAAGGTAATGTATGATGCTGTAAACTTCTAAAATTAAGAAGAGAAATGTCAGATAACTTTAAGCTCTATACGCACTCCATAAACATCTTAACATCGTCTCATCCATTCATTCATAATCCAATATGACCTAACAGAGTAAACTTAAATCTGATGTGTTACACTCACATGACTTTCTCTACTCTTGTACTAACCATTCTTACAAACTCTTATTGCTTTATCTTCTTCGTTTTAGTTGAGATAAACATTTACAGAAATTATCTTACTGTTTATTTCCTTGTAGGTACAAGGGGAATATGGGAATACAGTAGACTTTAGGCGATAGTCAAATCTTTTAAAGCTTTGAGATTCCATTCTCTTTGCACACTTAACATATAAAAAAATTGAATAACGATGTTCCATTTGACAGAAGTATAAGTTCTCCAAAACTTACACAAATAACAAGGAAAATCATAAAAATATCTCAAGCATATGGCATTTTAATCAAAATCATTAGAGCCATTTTCAAGAAAATCAACATATGTAATAAAGTAAAAGACAAAGCAATCTGATATCCACATATAAAATTAGGTCCATTTGAGTATGCTAAATATTACAACAATGAAAAATAGTGATTAATTAAGAAATGTTTAAGTTATGAAACAAGTATTTTTGTAATACCTTATAAGCTTTCTATATTGCTGAGGTCTTTTGTTGATTTGATTTTACTAAAGTGTAATCAGGAAGTCAAAATGAATGAAATTAAGCCTTTATATTCCTATTTTAGATTGCAACAATTTTTATCAGTTTGCTTCACTGAGAACATTAAATATAAAATATGGAGATAGGTACTGTGGGTGACACAAATTTTAATGGTGGTGGTATCAACACATTCAATCAGAGGCTTGCCACACCTGCAGTGTTTTATACTTAAATATGCTGTGAAATAACTGATGGTACATCATTTGCACCCATCACATTTATTTGCATAACAGAAAAGGGAATAGTGCTCAGTCATCAGCCACCATTACATTTTATGATTGCCAGAAAAGAAATTTAAGTTTTTAATGAATAATTTGGTAACTTTAAAAGGAAGAAATGAGGGAACAAAATCAATACTAACTATACATCTCAAGCTGCGTAAGCTTTCACGGCCGGTGTCATAATGTAGAAACTGATTATCCGGGCTTTTGGGCCGTGGTCTAGTCAGGAAACTCCTTCCAGACGTTTCGCCCGAAGCTGCGTCGAACATCCTTAGTGGCATTGCCTTAACACTCTCTTAGTCTCGGCGATGACTGTCAGGATGTTCGACGCAGCTTCGGACGAAACGTCTGGAAGGAGTTTCCTGACTAGACCACGGCCCACAAGCCCGGATAATCAGTTTCTACATTATACATCTCAAGATTTTCCAGTAGT
This sequence comes from Tenodera sinensis, assembly GCA_030765045.1. NCBI lineage: Eukaryota > Metazoa > Arthropoda > Insecta > Mantodea > Mantidae > Tenodera > Tenodera sinensis. Next base: position 184,740,811 of record CM060965.1, on the reverse strand, counting down.
GCCTAATAAAAATTTAATTTATTAAAGCATTGTGAAGATTAACTAAGTATTACCTAGAGCTGATCTTTCCAAATATTAGAGGAAATATTTACCTTACAGTTCAAACCTATAAGCTCTTATTCTATCTAGCCAAGTATTGTTTACCAAATTATAAGCTTGAAACTTCAGACATACTTTCAGAATATCTGGAGTAAATACCTACTTCAAAATCCTTTTTCTTTTTTCGTTACCTGAATACCCTCCCCTTATGTAGGACTTATACCCCTAGGACTTACAAGCCAGTGTCTAGGATCAGATGCCTGTCAGCGAGCAGACAAACCTATGAACCAGACAGAGTGAAGACCTGGAAGCGGGTGGTCAGCCAAGCACCAAGTATGAGTGAGGAAGAGGATGATATGAAATGCAGGCAAAGTCAATGAATGGAAAGGTGACAATGGAGCAATTGGTGGAATGAGCAGTGGGGGAAACTGGAGAACCCAGAGAAAACCCACCATGACACCACTTCATCCACCACAAATGCCACATGCAGGTGCCTGGGATTGAACTTGGGCCATCTAGGTGGTGGCTGCACACTCTAATCGCTTGGCCACGGCACCACCACTTCAAAATCCTTTCCATGATTTGTCCTTTTGTATGGCCATGGAAAAAAGTCTGAGGTCATTAGAAGAGCAGAGAATTACTAATACCCATGTTCTGTTGCAGCGCAATTTATACAAGTAGATATTTTCAACTTACAGCTGAGTTTATTGATAATCTCTGTCCTGTATGTTACCGTCTCTTGGATGCACAAATAGCTGTGTCTTGAATATCACTCGCAATTGTAGTTGTTCCGTGAGTGAGTGAGTGAGTGAGCGAGTGATTAGGGTTTAAGGGCCCGTCAACAGCTAGGTCATTAGAGCCCCTTGTAGTTGTTCCTGATAAACACAGGGATGGTATAGCGAGCTGCCTATTTGTGTGTCTGACATGTGGAACTGACTATCAATAAACTCAGCTGCATGTTGGAAATATCAGGTTGTGTAAACACAACATGGGACTTACAAATATTCTGCTCTCATAATGTACTCAGTCATTTTTTTCATGGTTGTGCTACCCCTCACCATCTCAGCCAGAACCCCTGAATTAACAGTGCCTTGTGGGACTCCCAAGAAAATCTTGCAAAATATTCATTGCACTAATAATTAATAGTCCAAACTTCCTACCCTTCAGTCCACCAGACTTCTATATTGTACATTCATCTGGTTTCAACCAGGGCAAACCATTCTATACTCTTAGTTACCAAGAAGCTTGAGTTATAATGTAAATGTTTAATTTTGCTTGTTTCAGATTAACGCCAGCATATGCATTAATCATAGCTCTGTCAGCGACATGGTTTAACTACCTGGGCTCAGGTCCCCATTGGTACACTGTCTATGGTAGCGAAGTGGAGTACTGCAGAAACTACTGGTGGCTCAATCTACTCTATGTCAACAATTACATACATGGCGATACACCGGTACGTAATTGTTTGAATCATTCCTGATAACGTAAACTGCTACAAGGAATCCTTCACATTAATTAATATGAGGTTAACATCCTTTTTAGTTTCTCTGTTATGTGTTTATTGAATGTAGAGGAATATTCTAGTCTGTCCAAAACTTTGATAACTAGATTTCTTAAGAAATGCACAATTTCAGACTCTATAAGATCTTACATGCTTAATGCTGTAAGATTCATATGGACTGTCATGTCGTTCAATTGCTGGAATGGCCGAAACTGAGTCTGTGAGAACAACTACTTTATTTTCTTTTATATCAGTCCTATAGTATATCTGTTGTAATGCTCGTATTGCAACCACTTCACCTTCACAACTACACACTGAGTCTCCATACCGATGTTTAGGCCTCTGTTCAAAGCTTTCACACTTTCTCAATGATTTCTTCATTTACACTTGGCCCCTTTCCTTCATTTTGAGTACATCCTCTATCACAAAGTTGTTTGTACCACCTTTCAATTGACAACATGGCAGGTGAAGAATGTGAAATTGCCCTCCAAATGCCCAACAAACCACTACAGTGCTATCTATTCACACAAATTCAAGTACACATCAGCTGTAACCAGTTCATAAAACAGTCATTATTTCCAAAAACAATACACAGATTTCTTACTAGATGATAAATAAAAATCAGATGTACAAAACAAAACTTCAAACTTCCCTCCCTCAAACATTGGTGTGACATAATGAAGAAATTGAAGCCATTAACAGTGAAACAATGTTAATCTTTGACTATAAGCTTCACTTATATTAGTATCTGCTGTAAGTTCTTGAAATCAAAGGCACACTGCAGTTTCATGAAATAACATTTGTATCCTCAAGTATAAACACATGGCACCATTGATACAAATGATAATTTGTGAAACTGCAGTCTGCCTTTGATTTCAACAACTTGCAGCAGATACTAAGATAAACAAAGTCTCTGAGTTGTTATTACATATATAAGTGGTATAATAATCTATTTATGTTAGTTATTTTAGAAAATACAGCATTATGAAATCATCCAATAATTTATAGACACCCTGTACTTTTGCATTTTTCATATGATTAAATTGCTGTTGACATTTTCTCATTGCCAGGCAAAAAAGTACGAAATTTCAGAGCTGCTTAGGCACTCATAGTGATGTGCTTTTTAAGAATGCATTACTTGATAACATTTTGCATTACTTATATGTATTTACAAAAAATACGTAAATGTGTAATGAAAGTTTATCTTGATGTAGACAGAAGAATGACTCTCATAAGAAGAGTTTATAAAAGTATGAAAAAGGTCATTATGAATGCAGCACTTCAGATGTTCTTTATCATTGTTACAAAATCTAATCTATGGGCAGCTAGTGATTTTCAGGTGTTTGTTGATGCAGTTTCTGGTCACATGGAGGAATATATTGTTTCTGAGTCACGGTGGTGTTAATGTTTTGTTGATTGTGTTCCGCAGTGCTTGCAGCATGGTTGGTACCTAGCAGCAGATTACCAAAACTTTATGGTAGCAATTCTTCTCCTTGCACTGGTAAATAAATACAAGAAAATGGATAAGCTTATCCTTGGGTTTACACTGTTCGTGTGTATGCTCATTCCTGCTGTTCAAACCTACACTGAGCGTTTGGACCCAATGCTTATCACATATCCAGAGTAAGTACCAAACATAGCCCATTCACTAATTGCAGATAGTAACATTTATAGAATAATGAAACTCCAAATTACTTAGTTTGGGAAACATATACATATATATAGACACACACACATGGTGTTCATTTTTATTTATGCCTTCGCTTTCCAATTTTTAACGTCACTCTTTGAAGTAACTATGGTTATCTAGAAATGCACCTCCACTTTGGGATTTCTATCAGGCTTGGCAGCTGAATCAATGTAATCAATGTAATCAGTGGTCTGTGGTAATATACCTTTAAAACATGTGTCATTCTCAATAACTGTTGATTTTGATGGCCACAAAATATATGGTCTTAAAAAAGATTTTATAATACAGGTCATTTATACCTGCATTCTGTGGAAGAGAAAACAGAATAGGGGAGAGTGGGCGAATTCTGCGCACTTAAGGTCGAGCAGCCATACTAACAGAAATGTTATTAAGTTGCAGACTTTGTTTCAGCTGTAACTTCATTAAATAACCTCTCGAAATAGTGCAATTCCAAAGGCATCTTGTACTTTTGAAAGGGTGTTAGGTATTGAAAACTGAAAGTATACAATGCGCAGAATTAACCTACCTGGATGGGTAATTGTGCACGCCGTATATGCTTGAAATGAACTTGAATATATGTGTCATAATTATCTTTAATGATAAACTAAATGCTACAGAATATTATATCAATTGCTAACTCCTATTACAGACTCAAATCAACTGTCCAGATGTTTCACTTAAACTGCTTTTTACTTTGTTTTTGTTTTCTGAGGCAGAGATCACAGAAATTATCTTCTACTGAATCCCATGCACTACATTCTTCGCGGGCCACCTGCCATAATCTACACATCTGTACCACATCTCATTATCACATCCAAACTCATCACACGTCATAGTTTAGGTATTGGAGCGACATCATCATTTTCATTTTCATCATCATCATCGTCGTCGTCGTCGTCGTCATCATCATCATCATCATCATCATCATCATCATCATCATCATCATCATCATCATCATCATCATCATCATCATCATCATCATCATCATCATCATCATCATCATCATCATCAGCATCATCATCATCATCGTCTTCGTCATCATCGTCATCATCATAATCATCATCATCACCACCACACAGTTGTTTTTCACTGAATTCATTGGCATCAGATTCGCTATCTGAGAAATCCAACTGTCATTTACAGGACTTTCTTCTTGGCTTTTCCTCCACAATTTTGTTTTATTTTTGAGTTTTCTCTACCTTTCTTCATTTGATGGTCTCTTTTTTTTCAGCTTCTTGAAGTTCATCTTTCATTGACATCCCCATTAATATTTCTGATGATTGTTTTCTACATTTGGCTTTATTAGATTTTCTACTTGAAAATGACACTTTTGTTGGCAGAGGAGGCATATCTCTTACCTTCTGTCAGAGGAAGGATAGAAGTTCGTTTCTGGTGCTACTAGTATTTAAATACATGAGGGACAATTCTGCGCGCCGTACAAATTTGCCCGCCATAAGAACTGCAGAATTACCCGATATGGCATACATTCTTCCATCTGCCATGGATACTTCAAAACATGCTTATTTCAAGCAGTTTTGTAGACATATCAAGCTTAAACAATTCTAATGTAATAGTAATAGATAGATGAGAACAATTACACCATACCCATGCCATAACTACCTTGCTCTTTAATGCAAATCTGTAACAAGAAATGTATGCCCGAAGTGTTGCAGCTCACTGACTGCAGACGAATAGCTGTAATGGCGTCTTCCTCAACACACTAGTTAGTCAAACTGTTGAGCAGATGGCGACACTGGACAGAACTAGGAATTCAGAGCAGGACCAGAGAAACAGCAGCACAGAATTACCCTCCTGCGCAGAATTCGCCCACCTTCCCCTAATATAAATATTCATAAAAATGTTTTTTGTTTTAGCTTTTAAATTCAAGAAAAACAGTAGAATATCTCAAAATCATAGCTACTTTACATCCTATTCTTCTTCTTCTTCTTCTTCTTCTTCTTCTTCCTCGAACGGCAAACGGTCTAACTGCTGGGCCACGGCGCTGCTTCTATACATCCTATTCAGGAGACAATTTCTTCCAGAAACTTTAACTTCTATTATCTGTTTGATAATTCTAATGAAGTATGCACCTCATAGATAATGCTTGCAGCTTTAAGCCTTTTTTATCTTACTTAAATACATTTATATATGTTAAACTTCTCAGTTTCACTATGTTTGACTGCATTTAAATACATTTAAAGGTTTGCATGTATTGTGTAAACTTGTGGACAAAAGGAAAAAGATCTTTGCAGAATTCATAATTCTTATGACATCAAGCATAAATTGCTTTCATGCCAAGCACTGCCAGATTTCTACAAGCATGGTATGAACCTCAAAATTTGCAATACATTTCAATTTTATATATTGGAATACATAAATCATCTCTAGAATTTTTCACTCCTCATTGACTGTTGCACATACCATTTTACATCTTAAATGAATTCTTTTCAGAGTAATTTTAGGCACGAGTTAAATTTAATTTGCAATTTTTGTTTTATACATTATATCTGGAATTAACAACTAAAACTTTGTATACTTTTTATAACTATTGTTTATGGCACCTATATGCTCAATGACATGTATAGGAATTGCATTATATTAAACTACATAAAAACAAATGCAGAAGGATGCTACAGAATACCCTGAAAGTTAAGGCAACAAATGAATAAAACAAGAGAATATGAGTCCCCAGCAGGAGATCCGATTGGGGGACTATTACTCCAGAATATTTAACTTTAAGGTGCATTTCCATGAACTTTTGTATAACCATTTTTAAATGGACACTGGGTTTTATGTATCGGCGGTAAAATCATCCAAACTCAACCTCTAGAATTTATGGAGGACTGTACTTGTCGTTGGTTGATGACTTCGTTGAACTTAGCTGGCAGGATAGAATTTATCCACCAACCTTTTCCCAAATTCACCACAGTGGGATGCCTCAACAGCATGACAAGTCAGCGTTTGAATTGGCATTTCCTCCAATATGATGTAACAGTTATACCGCTGTGACTCGGTACTCAGGTTGCACCACGAGCATGTGAGAGGATGAGAATTGGGTAGGAGAGGTTATAGATTGCACATCACTACCCAAGATAAGTATGTCTAATACCCCACAGTGCACCCTCTGTAAACAACCAAATGCAATTATGGACAAAGAACACTTACTAATATGCCAAGCTATTCCAAAAATAGAAGGAGACCTTCACACACAATTAACATCTTATTACTGGGATGCCAGATGGAGAAGGATGAAGTCCAAGATCCAGAGCATTAGCAAACAACAACAGAGAATGAGTTTCCTTATTATCTGGAACTAACATCCTTGTGTAAAGCAGGGTCCACAATTTTATAGTTTTAGATTTATAGGTTATGTGTATTCCACAATTTAAATTAATGTTTGTTTCTGTTTATTTATCACTCTCCAGTACACTGAGAAATGTCACACATGATAGGACATACCTTCGAAGCTATCTGGCATTCCATCACAACATGACACCCTATTTTGTGGGAGTTATAGCAGGATATATCTTCTACAAGACCAGCACTAATGGAATAAAGTTTTCTAAGGTATGTTTAAAATGTTTTTGATTACTCCTACCACTCTTTTCTGCAATCTAAGTATTTTCAACATGTATTTAATCTTTGCTGATCAGAATAAAATGAGCCCATAATTTAAGTGTGAATGTATAAATGTTTTATAGTTTGTGAGGAGCAAGTTGAGACAATTTTAGACAAAGACAGAACATACACTTACCCTCTCACTTGCACTGCCATCATTAGGGGGTTGCTGGTATTGCTTCCACTCCTTCCAAAATGTCCACAGGACTGTCAGTGGCAGCCTCTTCCTCTCCGGAGTGCCCAGCACATACCTCATCCTCGGAGTTGATGCCTTCCAGGTTGGTTACAAATCGGTCGATGGCCTCGTCAATTAATCCATCTTTCTCACAATAAAAACTTTCCTCCTTTTCCACACTTTCACACACTTTATTACAATTTTCTGATTTCACCTTTGATAGTGCATTTTTAAGGAGAATTATGTCACAGGACTTGAACGTTATATTATGTTTCATAACATCTTTCTTTACCTGTGCCCAAATTAATTTGATTGCATTGAAATTGCAATGGTAGGGAGGAAGACGCACTACTGTATGCCCCGCTAACTCCGCCATAGTGTCAACTTCATATTTTCTGAACCTGTCTTTCATCAGCTTAATAATGTCATATAATACTACTTTCATTGATCTGGGATCATATTCTATATTCTTCTCTCATAACCAGGCTTGCATTTCGCTCTTTAAACTGGAAGACGAGGAATCTTATTTAGTTCCACTGAACAATATGGTGCATTATCCATAATGATAACACTGTTTTGAGGGTTGTTGGGGTGGAGCTTTTCTACAAACCAATCCCTGAAAACAATACCGTCCATTTCTTCATGATAATCTTTGGTTGACTTAGATCGAAAGTGGAGCAAAGCATTTGGAATAAACCTTTCAGAAGACCCTGCATGTACTATAATAAATCTCTGTTGTTTATCCAGGGAGACAATCATAGGTATGTCAATTTCACCATCAGGTGTATCCACAACCACATTTTACCTGTAGTATGGTTCACATTTAGCTAAGCTTCATCTAGATAAACAATTGGTCAACCACTTACTCTCATTTCCTGCAATTGTCTGAAGTAATGGAAGCACTTTGCTACAATATCAGACTTTTCCATTAAAAATGTACGTCCCACACCATTTTTAGCATACTGAAACTTAAGGGACTTTAATATTTGTCACACTACCCATATGCTACCTTCAACTAAATTAGCCTCTTTCAAAGCTCTTTGGATATCAATCAAACTGGGAACAAAGCTTCTCTTATATAAGGAGTAAATTGTTCTTTTGATGGCCAATGTAGTAAACAAATGGATGGTTGTCTTTGTTGAGGTACTATTGGGCCTTTTCTTACCTGGGTTTTGGATTTTCATTCTTGAATTGTCTGCATTTACCTTCTCATTTAATATCCTATAAACATTTGCACGAGATACTCAAGTTGTAACAGCTGTTTGTCCAACAACATCTTTGACACATATTGTAGGCTGACCATTTTTAAGTGCATCAAATTCATCTTTAAAAACCTATGAACATTGAGTGCTATTTCCCTACCTTGTGACTGCAATGGCTTTCCTCTCTTTCCAATGCCAGTTTGAACAATGGTTAACATGAAAACAAATATTGCCAAATATAGAATAAAGTTAAACATTTCTGAGCTAAGCATTTTGTAACTATGCAATTCACTTACACTACCGTTATACTAAATGCAGTTGTTATGTTGTAATAAATGAAATAACACTACACTTAACAAGCAATGCTCAAATATCACAAGGAAACAATTTCTAATAATGTTAAACCAGAGCACTGAATTCACCAAGAAACCAGGCAATACATGGCTGACTCTGACACCTCATGTGTTAAACTGGCACGAGCAAGACCCTTCCTTGTGACCGTACCTATTGTTATTTGACGAGTGGTTGACAGCTGCGGCCATTTCCTGGAGCAGGTACACTCTTAACTTATTCCTCACAGACTGTACACTATCCTCGTACATGATTTAAGACACTTGTTTTAGTGTCTATATCCCACTGTTTACTTTCTTTGACATCTTTTCAATATGTATGGCCAATTTTAAATTTTTGTCTATAATTAGTCTTTTATGACAGGGCTTCTCATAGCTTAAACTTGCACCAGGTGCAATCCAAGGTGCTGAGGTTCCTTGCACCATGCATGGTTGTGACTCAATTAAGTTCATCTCAACTCACACGCTGCAGACTGAAGAAGCAAAGCATTGAGGAAGTGTGTGTTGATAGACAGCTTGCTTCTTATGGAATAGGTATATGTAATACAACTAACCAATAATGGAACAACTGCTACAAAGAAACCAAAGAATGCCAAAAGTCCATTCAAATCAGAGTAGCAACTTAGTTTTTGGAAAGTCATGACAACAAAGTCAAATGCCTTATCTACATTACAATAATTATGTGTGTTTGAAAATTATGTGTTGAAAAGACAGTATAACAGAGTACACACAGAAACATATGAAGAAATCACAGAGGATGATGGAGAGGAAGAATTAAAGAGGTTGCTATATCTTGCAGAAGAGCATTCTTTAACCAACAATGAGGTTTGTACTATCATTCCTAGATCATTGAAACAGAAGACCACATTTGTTATTAAAAACCAAATTGACCAGTTCAACACTGTGCGCTGTACATAAACGCTATGCAGTGGGGAAGAAACAGCGAGAAAGAGAGGTAGAGGGAAACGGCAAAGCGAGCTACTGGATGTTTGCACTGAGGTGGTCAACTTTCACACTCACATTTTGCACCTTGCGCCATGCAATGCACTGGTGCATGCACCCTGAGAGGCCCTGGTTTATGGTATTCTAATAAAAGTGACAAAAGTCCAGTCAATTACTTTTTTCTCAATTTATTCTCCTCCAAAACTGAATGCACAAATACACAGGTCTCTTTTACTAATGTTAACACAATCTTTAGTCTTTTGTGATATTACAACTCAAATGTTTTCTTCTTGCAACCTTGACCTGCTTCTGTAGGTATTTCTTCACTTTCTTTGTCTCTGTCACAACTGCCTCACTATCTTCCTTCACGATGTGATGACACGCAGCTGACGCACACACACTCAAACTAAAAACTGACTGACTTGTCTGTAATTCCCTCCCTCTGCTTATTGCTTTGCCTCCTTATATAGCGAGGATGATGTAACACAGAGTATTCTTGAACTTCAACAAATACGTCAGCTGCTGGACACTTCTCGAATAATCTGGAAAACTCCTTTTGGTTCTGTCACTCTGATTGTTGTCACGTGTTTGCTTGTGTGAGGCAGCCTGACCTTGAGCATATTTTATGCATATACTGGAAGAACAGCCTGGCTTCGACTGTACTTTGTTGTGCACTACAGTTGGCGTAAAACAATGCGGATGAAACTATACAACATTTTTAAAACTGCTTTTAAAGGCTTTACTTACCAATGTTATTAAAGGAGAAGCTGAAACTGGTCACCGTCGTTGTCCATACATTTTTGGCACCTCTTTATGAAACTATCCACCACTCACTGTAGTTCACGTTGAGAAATGCTGACAATTTCCTGACAGATATTTTGTTTTAATTCTTCCAGAGTGTGTGGATTTGTTGTGTACACTTTATGCTTTAAGTTACCCCAGAGATAGAAATCTCAGATCACCTGGAAATCTTTCTGCAGATTACACTTTCACTTGGCGAGCTGACTGAGTTAACACATACAAATCATAAATAAATACACGCTGTGCAGTAGAAAAGAAATGCTGAGCCATAATAAACTTTGTGAATAAGTACAGGACAAAATAATAAAGCACACTGGTAATAACTCAACCACACATCAGCTCAATACAGCACTTTCAGGGAAGAAAAAAACAAGTTAACCACATGACCTTGTGTACAGCAGCTGTGCTATTGTGTTTCTGGGTGTGCACAGCACTTCGGATGTTTTTGGGTCTCTCTGTAGTATGATTAATGCAGAATTATACATTGTGGTTTGGTATTATACAGTATTTTTACACTTCTGGCAATGCATACACATATATATCATCTAACTTATCCTCAGAGAATATGAATATAATGTTATGTTTATTTCCACAGTTTGTTGTTTTCTTGCTGTGGGTGTTCTCAGTGACTTTGCCCTGGATGCTGCTCCTTGCTGGCTACATCTTCTTCCTGCCGACTTATAAATACAATGTTATAACAGCCAGTATATATGCAGGCACCTACAGAGCAGTATTTTCCTTTGGTATTGCAACCATTCTTCTGGGATGTGCCTCAGGCTATGGATGTAAGTATCAAGTGCTTCTTTCTATTAGCAACAGCAAATTGGGTCAAAATGTCCAAACTGAGATCTTTATTGCTCTTGTGTCTCTAGTACCGTAGAAATAACATACTGAAAGATAGAACATTAATTTGAAATGTTTAATGCTTCAAATTTAATAATTTTTAAAGTGGAAGAAACATGGTAATGTGTCAATTGAAGCTTTAATACCATTTTCTGTGAACAGCATAACTAAAAGATATGATAAGATAAGATGCTTTATTGTCACAAACGCTTACATACAAATGAGCAAAAGCTCTGTAAACAGGTGACTCGTCAGATTGGTAAAACAAAAATTGTTACACGTAATTACAATAAGATTATAAAACTAGGTTCAGTTAAACAGTAGAAATTAAGGTACTTATATTTAGGTTACATACTATCACACATATATTCGGCTACTGAATAATACGCCCTATCTAATAGTAAGTTCTTCAATTTCTTATTAAATAATCCTTCATTCTTTATGGTTTTCAGTTGGGTTGGCAGTCTGTTATAGGCCTTAATTCCTGCATAGAGTGGAGTTTTTTCGTATAATGTTAACCTATGCATAGGTGGTTTTAGATTACTTTTTGTTCTGGTTCCATGACAGTGCTGATACTGTGAGTCATACAATTTATTGTGATTTAGGTGGATATATTTAAGTAACTCATAAAGATATTGTGCCGGTAATGTTAGAATTTTAAGCTTTTTAAATAGGTTCCTACATGATTCTTTTGGTCCTACCTGTGACATTATGCGTATGATTTTTTTCTGGCATTTAAAAATTGCTTCCCAAGCCACTGAGTTGCCCCATAGTATGATACCATAGGTGTATCATAGGTAACAGCTGATTAAATATCTGTTGGGGGGCGGACTGGGGTGGGGGAAGTAATGACATCTTTGTTTCAGGGTTGTATTTCACGGGTAACAGATGACATTATCATAGTGAGGAGTCTCCATTCTGCCATTTGTGAGATATGCTTTGTTATTGATTGGAATTTTCAAACACTATGCATTTTGCAGTGGTAATTCTGTTTTTTTCTTGTGGTCTGCATTGTGCATGAAATTTCAAAACCATCATAATGCCTATTGCTTTAGCTAACTTTTTGTAGCTACAACAAAATGTGTAGACTGTAATAAAACTTTATTTTGATTAACAAAAAACAGAAGCTAATGCTATTCCAGCTATTCTATGAAAAGTAGAAAGGTTTCACTTTAAGCTTATATTGGTGACACAAAATTGTGAACAACATGAAATGTGTAAGGAAATTTTCAATACTGTTTATAAATTCTTGCTTTTTTAATCCAGTACTCTGAAGTATATATTTAATTGAAACCATACAGGATAATTGATATAATTTTTGCTACAGGGGTGATAAACACTATGGCGGCATGGAAGCCAGCTCAAATTCTTGGACGTCTTACTTACTGTGCATTTTTAATACATCTGTGTGTCATAAGAATAGAAGTGGCATCAGAGAAACATCCAATATATCTTTCTGATTATTATGTGGTACGTATTTGGTGTTACAATTTTTATCTCTTTATTATAAATAAGCATAGAAGGCACTTTAAGTGTATATATTAAATATCTTAATGCTTAAAATACATGAAGCAATGAAAACATCACATGTATAGTCATATTTCAATATTGCATCTGGCAACACATTCGTATGCAGTTTCTAAATTTCCATTTCATAGACTTTTTTTTTTATTAATGATGGTGCATCCAAAATATCACTTTGTAATTGGGATATCACAAACAGTTATTTTCAGGTAATGGTTTTAAATGTGTCACAGTTACACTGCATTAAGTAATTTCTTTTCATGGTTATCATTTATATATCATTTATTTATTCACCATTTGATTTCAGTACAGAAATATCTGTGTCATCAATTTGAACAAAGGAGTAAGCTATAGAAAGTGAATAAAAATTACATAGGTCCTTCAGAATTTACTTAATGCATACCCTCTAACTAACCTTATAAACAGGCACCCTAACCTCTAGAATATAGTAATTTTATGGAAATATTGGATTTAATTGTAGTAATTTCAAATTGTTTGACCCATTTATTTTTATTTCCAGACACAAAGAGCATTCTCAGATCTGGTGTGTTCATTTGGTGCAGGGATGTTGCTGTGCCTTTTCGTTGAGATGCCGTGTTCAGCTCTCCTTAAGAAAGTGATCAACTCAGGTAAACAGTTTCTACTGCTATGAGCCTTTTGGTAACTGAATATGACTATCTTATTGCAGATACTGTTTAAATAGTTAGAAAAATTTGTCAGTGATGCTGCTAGTGTAGAAGCCACTGACAAGTGCAACATATTGTTGACATACTTAACCCTGTCTGGGTGGCTCAATTGGTCAGATGCTCGTCTACTGATCCCAAGGTTGCAGGTTCAAATCCGGCCCAGACTGATGGTTTTAAGTGTGTTTAAAAGCAACAGCTCCATATCAGTAGATTTACTGGCATGTAAAAGAACTCCTGTGGGACAAAATTTGGCACACTGGTGATGCTGATGTTTCAAGAGTCCAACTTGCTCCCATCATCAGAATTGAACAGCTGGTTCTTGTTGATATTGTTTGATGTATAGTTGGTTGAGATGACATCTAGCGGTGAGCAAATAAACTTCCATAAAGTTTACCAGGAGAAATACGAACTGGTTTGAGAATTCAATGTCATTCTGGCAGGTTGTCACAGTAGCTTAATGGTTAGAGTACCCGCCTAATAAGCGAGGGGTCTGTGGTTCAAATCCCAGCTGTGACATTGTTCCAGTTCTAGCTCTCAAACATTGCCCACACATGGCTTGTGTGTTTAAAAACACCAACAGTAAGTTTGTTGGCATAAATAAATAATAATTACCATCTGAAGGTTATTTAATTCTGGGATATAAAGTACTTGCAATAGTAAGTCACCATTGGGGTAATTGTCTCTGATGTGAGACTGCCTTTGTGGTTTACCAGGAGAAATATGAACTGGTTTGAGAATTCAATGTCATTCTGGCAGGTTGTCACAGTAGCTTAATGGTTAGAGGAACCACCTGGTAAGTGGAGGGTCTGTGGTTCAAGTCCCAGCTGTGGCATTGAATTTTTAAGTTCCAGTTCTACCTCTCAAAAAAATTCAAATCTTTGTACCCTTTTCATGTTGAATAAGAGCTGCTTTTTCTATTTCATATTCAATGGGGTATTGGTTGGTTAGTATTTCCATAGGTGGTATTGGTGTGGTTTTGATAGCACCTTTAATTGGTCTCAGACTTTGGTTTTGAAAGATATGAACTTTTTTTTGTATTGGCTGTTACAAGAACTTGGCTGCATTAAGTTAATAATGGCTTTATATATACATTGTATGTTGTATTAAGAGTTGCTCTGGAACATCCCCACTTCATTCCTGTTAGACGTTTTAACAGTGAAAGGCGCCTCTCTGCTCTTTGTATTACATTTTATATTTGTTTGGTGCATGTAAGTTTGGTATCAAATGTAACTCCTAAATACTTTGCTTCCTTTGTTTCTGTTGACCCTCAAAATATAGTTTTAGTTTTAATGGTTTTTTTTCTTAGTGAAAAGATTTGGTAGTACGATTTTGTTGATTAACAGTCATTAAATTTTCTTTGGTCCACTTTTGTAGGTTGGTTAAGGATTGTTGCTGTACTTTTGTTTTTTGGTTTTGAAGTCCACATTACTAAGTCATCGGCAAATAGTGCACACTTCACCCCTGATTTTTGTATTTGTTGTGGCAGATCGTTAATAAATATATTAAAAAGTGTTGTACTGAGCACTGCACCTTGTGCAGTATACTTTCTTTGTCACACACACTCACACTCACCTTGTACTGTTTCCAAACAGATAAGGCCAGCAAATTCCTGTCAGGGACTTTCCGTTGGCGAACAGAAACTTTCACAGGCTTCAAGATAGAAGAGAGGGTTCTTAGAGTAGATGGCGTAGCCTATTCAAAAATATAAGCAAATATGATTTACAACATGAACTTATGTTTTTAAATGAAAACTCTGTATAGTTGATAACATGAAAAATAACATTAATAATTGCATTTGTTACATAACAATAGTTATCACAGCCTGTTGTCTTGCACAGTGCTAAGGAAGATATATGAGATCAAAACTGTGTTGGAAGTAGCTTCTAATTTACTAAAATAGATTTACTGTAAAATTGTGCTATTGTTAAAATACCATATGACTAAACCAATGTTCTTTTCTCTTCACTGTCTAGCAATTGAAGCATCTGCAGCAAATGCAAAGAAGCATTTAAACAGAAAGAATGGAGTAGATATTGCTGCACAAACATACAAGAAGGAGCAAAACGAAGATATACCTGATCACGGCGGTATAACTGCAATACATATAACTAAATCAGGATAAGGGCTAATAATTCTTCTGTGTTATTTATTTTAATATATATGTATCATATATTGTACAAATATTCTACGTAAAAACTTCATCTAAGTTATAATTTTCTGCATTTTCTATTCCACAAGTCATAATGAAGTGGTGGTTTCCTCTTATAAAATGTTGCTACATATGCCATAGACTCAGAGGATAGAAAGGAAATGTAAGGATTATGGATGTGGATCATATGTAGGTGTATATAAACGGAAACAAGGAAACAATGGAGTTCATTATTTGTCCATTTAATGACCTAGAGCATGGCATCCTGATGCAAGGATCCATAATGGGACGCCAGGAGGACTGTAAGTTAAAGCTGGCAGCCTCCACAGGCAGTGGGCAGCGTCAGCATATCCTGTGCTAGAAAGTGGGCACAGAGATGCACGACAGTTATTTCTTTGAGTGCAGCAGTGGTGGACATATGTACTAGTGGGGGATGTTGGCTTGTGAGTTACAGGAATGTGTTGCTACTTCAGCTATTACTTGTCCATGTACTTTTCTCTCTGTTTGGCAAGAACAGTATATGTTTATACACATAGGTGGTTGTAATGTTGTTCAAACAGTTAAGATATATAACTTGCAACAGCACTATACTACTCACAGCGATGACTACTGTGGTTACAAGTGGAACGTGATATGATGATAGAGAAGTTCAAAGACACCATGGCTAATGAAAATGCAGATCTACAGTATTATCAGGAAATGAAGTCCTTTCTTCACAAAACAGCCTTAACCTCCTGCGTCCTTTGGAATTATATATGAAACCTCAGGTTTTGGATTTTTTTCTTGCTCTGTGAATGCGTTAAACTCATCACAGCCGGTGGTATCCTTCTGCATTCTATGCTCATATTTTTATCTCTCTCTTGTCTACTTTGTATCGACGGTAGGATTAAAAAACCCAAAAAACTTAATGCAGTTCCGAGGTATCATATATAATACTACTCCTGAAACACCCCAAAGAACAACATTTTATATTTTGATTATTCCCGTTCTTTTGATACTTAATAACACATTAATCCACATAACAAAATTTGTAGCTGTCTAAATGTTTAGGCCCCCCTACCCTAAAAATCCACAAAAATTTTTTTTTTTCATTTTTGTGTAATTTTGGCCCAGAGGGTACCAAGAACACAAACACTATCAAAACACAAAATTGACAAATCAGCCATAGCCCATCATTTCTGGTCGACTCAGCACACCATAAAACAGGATATCAAATAATAAAAACATGTAAGGCCTACAGCTGGACTGATAATTTGGGAAAAATACACATAAGGAAGAATGTTCTCCTGACCATGAATTTTGAAGTACCATAAGCAGACAACATCCTGAAGTTTACATCCAGCAACCCAGATAGCAGCACAGCAGATGCTTCCTCTTCAAATGCCAGTCGAGAAACCATTGATAACAAAGACAATGCTCTTCAAAATGCATCCAGATAAAAAGCAAGTTAAGTGAAACTAGAAGTGTCTATAGGTCAACTCAAATACTTGTACAAATCATTTGAAAAGTTTAACTGTTTATATCACTTTGTATATGTTAAATGAAGATAAGTTGTGTTTTAATGAGCTGATTGTCAAGAGTTGGTTCAATTAGTAAGTGAGTAGAATTGCAAGAGCGAGCTGTGGATAGTTGAGCATTGTTTTGTGTCAAGTTTTCAATAGAACAGAACAGTTTTGAGTTGTAAGGTCACAAGTTGTGATTCAGTCTTAGAAGAAATAAGTGACCAAAAAGTAATTGGACTGTCATTTCTTATAGTACAAACACTTTAAGGAAACTGTGTATATTAATGTAACTGCTCAAACTCGCCAAGAAACACACTTAAGATGTCTTTTATTACTACTGCAAGTGCAAAGTGCCAACTTTAAATATGAATGTAGCCCCAGGTTGTGATCTCATAATATATGTCCAAGTGTCAAGTGAATCAGGTTAGAATTTTTAGGATGCCATGCTTAGAGCAAGTATTTTCTTTATACTACAATGGGTCAGAATGTGGTAATGAAACTTAACCAAGTTTTAAGATATTAAATTACAGAATAATTTTGAACCACTGTAAATAGTTTTGTATGTATGCAATTTCTGCAATTGTCATGTGTTAAATAAACTTCTTATGAAACTCATCCCTAAATATTATATTTGGTTTCAATTTTATCTGTCTAACCTTCTCATTGCAGCTCTCAACACTTGCTATCACCTGCAGAATCCTCATTTACTGCGGTGCCCTAAAGTGATGATGACTTAGTTTACATAATGTCTTCCCTAGGGTTACCAGACATTCGGAAATTCCTGGACTTGACTTACATTTTAACCATTTCTCTGGCACTTGGGGGAAATGTTTAAAGTCTCTAATGTCCTAGATTTTCAGAAACAAGCAGTGAATGTTATAAAATGAACTGGCAACTGGCAAAATAGAAATGAATTACTGGTTATTAGCCACAGATGCAACTCGCTATGGCAACGGAGCTCCATCGGTTCCAGTCGAAGAGTATACATATGCACAGTAACATTGACCAAGAGATTGGCAATGCAGCATTTGCACTCCAAGGCAAGAGGTTGGTATTCTGTAGAGACAAAGCAACATAATGCTAATGTTCAAAGTGTTTTCACTAATAAAAACACAGTGGACAAATGAAATGAACGGAGTATCTATTGATTCAGTTAGAAGTATTGTTTTAGTGAAGTTTAGTTAAGTACAGATTATATTCCAAACAAGCTAGATTTTTGTGCAAGATTACTGCTTCAGAGAAGTATAACTGACCGTTCATGACCACATTTAACACTGTATGTTTAAGAATATCTAAGTGTAAATGCCTATGGGTGTAGACAAATAGCATTTAAATTATAAATTTACATTGTTTTTACATTGACCAAGAATGTCCTACATTTTTGTCAGATATCTTACATTTTTGTCCTATATATTTTACCTGTCTGCTGTATGAGGTTGTTGAGCCAGGTTTCACTTTAATCACATGAATAGAACTGAGGTTAATATCAGCTGCCTGTCTGCATTCTCTGTGTCAGTGAGGCAAGCTGAACTGAAGGAACAATGGGCAGCAGGCACAGTTGTTGGCATGTTCTGTGCTAACAGGCGCAGTGATAGACACAAGTAACTATCGGCAATGATTGCTTGTGAATTATAATAATGTCAACTTTTGAAACTGTTGCTACTTTGTCTACCCCTCGTCCATATACTTTTCTCTTTGGGAAAAAGAGTATCTATCTTTCTTTCATAGAAGTTTGAAAACAGTGTTGTTGTAATTAATTTAATTTAAAAGGTGAGTTAATTAATAACACTGAACAACACTTACAACATATTTTTCCAGGATGCGTTTCCAAGGTAACTTTCCTCCATTATCAACCGGACAATAACTGGGTTTCCATGGTGCTTGATGGTGCAGATGGTGATGCTTCTTCTGGTGTTTCTTCTGGTGGCAGTTCGATGAACTTACTGAAAATGTCTCTCGGAGGAATGTCGAAATTAAATACTCGGTTTCTATTTTTTAAAATAAAGATTTGTTCCCATGTGGACAGTTCTTGTTTTCCGGTTATGTGTTTAAGAAGTTTCGGTTCTAGCTTTGTGTCATGATTTTTTGTCCAAAAGTGAAATGCAACCGCTGATTTTTCTAATTGTTTATTCTTAATGTTTCTAACGTGTTCCTTGGATCTAATTTCTAAATTTCTTTTGGTTTTTCCTATGTATATTTCATTACAATCACGGCATTCAATTTGGTATATGCCAGATTTTTTGTTAGGTGGAATAGCATCTTTGATGTTTGAAAGTAGTAGGTTTTTTATGGAGTAATGGTTTACTGCTGCTAGCTCAATGTTGTATTCCTTGAACACCTTTTTAAATTTATCAAAGGCCCATGGATGATATGTGAATTTTTTTAATATCATTTTTGTTTTTGCTGCTGTGAGAGTTGTAGTTTCTTTTAATATTTTTTTCTTTTCTGCTTGTTTTACCTTTTTATCTACTAATTCTTTGGGAAAGCCGTTTTTTGTGCTATTTCAATTATTTTGTAATATTCTGTTTTATATTCTTCTGCTGAAAGAGGGATGTTCACTAATCTATGTGTTAAACTATTGAAAATTGCTTGTTTGTGGCTTCTTGGATTGTAACTATTAGCTTTTATGTAGTTGTCTGTCTGCGTTGGTTTTCTGTGAATACCGAAATTTATTCTATCCTTGTTTTTGATTAATTTTAGATCTAAAAATGGTAATTTATTATCTTTTTCTACTTCCACTGTGAAATTTATACTTTTGTCCTGTATGTTCAGAAGTTTTAATGTGTCACTGATGTGTCTTTTTGGAACTATTGCAAATATATCATCCACATATCGCTGCCAGAGTTTGAACATCCACGGGAAACCTTTTGTGATCCTTATTTCCAATGAACTCATGTAAATATCTGCTAAGAATGGCGAGAGAGGGTTGCCCATTGCTAAACCTGAAGTTCAACTGAAATACTTTGTTTGGAACTGGAAGAAATTTTGTTCTGTGCATAATTTGGTGAGTTCTATGTATTCTGCAATTTCTGACGATGACATTCCAAGTGATTTGAGCCAATTTTTGATCAGTGATGGGAGCTTTTCTATTGGTATACTGGGAAATAGTGACTCTACGTCAAAGGAGACAAGGGTGTCCTCTTCTATTAATTTGAAGTCTTTGATAACAGAAGAAGACACCCTTGTCTCCTTTGACGTAGAGTCACTATTTCCCAGTATACCAATAGAAAAGCTCCCATCACTGATCAAAAATTGGCTCAAATCACTTGGAATGTCATCGTCAGAAATTGCAGAATACATAGAACTCACCAAATTATGCACAGAACAAAATTTCTTCCAGTTCCAAACAAAGTATTTCAGTTGAACTTCAGGTTTAGCAATGGGCAACCCTCTCTCGCCATTCTTAGCAGATATTTACATGAGTTCATTGGAAATAAGGATCACAAAAGGTTTCCCGTGGATGTTCAAACTCTGGCAGCGATATGTGGATGATATATTTGCAATAGTTCCAAAAAGACACATCAGTGACACATTAAAACTTCTGAACATACAGGACAAAAGTATAAATTTCACAGTGGAAGTAGAAAAAGATAATAAATTACCATTTTTAGATCTAAAATTAATCAAAAACAAGGATAGAATAAATTTCGGTATTCACAGAAAACCAACGCAGACAGACAACTACATAAAAGCTAATAGTTACAATCCAAGAAGCCACAAACAAGCAATTTTCAATAGTTTAACACATAGATTAGTGAACATCCCTCTTTCAGCAGAAGAATATAAAACAGAATATTACAAAATAATTGAAATAGCACAAAAAAACGGCTTTCCCAAAGAATTAGTAGATAAAAAGGTAAAACAAGCAGAAAAGAAAAAAATATTAAAAGAAACTACAACTCTCACAGCAGCAAAAACAAAAATGATATTAAAAAAATTCACATATCATCCATGGGCCTTTGATAAATTTAAAAAGGTGTTCAAGGAATACAACATTGAGCTAGCAGCAGTAAACCATTACTCCATAAAAAACCTACTACTTTCAAACATCAAAGATGCTATTCCACCTAACAAAAAATCTGGCATATACCAAATTGAATGCAGTGATTGTAATGAAATATATATATATATAGGAAAAACCAAAAGAAATTTGGAAATTAGATCCAAGGAACACGTTAGAAACATTAAGAGTAAACAATTAGAAAAATCAGCGGTTGCATTTCACTTTTGGACAAAAAATCATGACATAAAGCTAGAACCGAAACTTCTTAAACACATAACCGGAAAACAAGAACTGTCCACATGGGAACAAATCTTTATTTTAAAAAATAGAAACCGAGTATTTAATTTCGACATTCCTCCGAGAGACATTTTCAGTAAGTTCATCGAACTGCCACCAGAAGAAACACCAGAAGAAGCATCACCATCTGCACCATCAAGCACCATGGAAACTCAGTTATTGTCCGGTTGATAATGGAGGAAAGTTACCTTCGAAACGTGTGCCGGAAAAATATGTTGTAAGTGTTGTTCAGTGTTATTAATTAACTCACCTTTTAAATTAAAAAAACAGTATCTGTTTATAGACATAGGTGGTGCTGCTGCAAAATGTTTAGTGTTGTTCAAACAATTAAAATACATAACTTACAACGACACTATAGCAGTGAGTACTATAGGAATAAAGGAGTGGTACATGATACGATGATAGTGAAGACACCAGAACTACTGAAAATGAGTTTCGTTTGGAACTTCTTGACCTGCAATATGATCAGGAAATGAACAAGTCCTTTCTGCACAAAACAAGCTTGATTGAGTTTTAATTAAAATTTCCTCAGTCCAAACTTCCAGACTACACATTAAGTATGTATCATTAATGAAACCTATAAACCTGGTCACAGATTTTATATGCAGTGCTGATCTCTTATGTTTATCCAAAGCAGGGATTGAATATGCTACATTTGCGAAACTCTTCATATTCCTGGGCATCTTCTCGGTTCAAAGCATTAACACTAGCAATTATCTCGGTTCACCGAACACTATGAAATACAGCTGTTGAGGACCATAACAATCATACAATTAACAACACATTCTTTCTTGCTTTTAACTCCACGTGCTCTTGCTATGCAGCCAGTTGTGTTCACGCTACACATTTCAGAGACGCTCATGTGACTACATAGAGGTTTTTCCCTGGTGCCCATAGAAAGTCTTTTTGGTCATGGACGACAGTTTTATTAGACATTAACCCTAGCAATTCCCAGCCTTATTCCAGAACTTATATTACAAATGGAATGGAGGGTACTTTATGACTATCACTGGTAACAAAATGTGTGTACAACTTTTAAAATCAATTTGCTTTAAAATTCAGTATTATACCTTGTCATGTATAACACGATAACAGAATATTTAACATTGTTTTCCTCTTTCACTTTATACATGAATCACATTTTACCACCTTGACCTTTCATTGTTTCTCAAAAACACCAACAATGAAAACTTTGAAAAAATTATGCAATTCAGCAGTAGAAATAGTGATAAACAGTGCTTCTAAATTGCACGCCTTTAGTCATAAAATTAAAGGACAGAATTTAGGGCAGTGTGTGTTACACTCACATGACTTTCTCTACTCTTGTACTAACCATTCTTACAAACTCGTATTCCTATATCTTCTTTGTGTTAGTTGAGATAAACATTTGCAGAAATTAGCTTATTGTTTAATTTCTTGTAGATACAAAGGGAATATGGGAATACAGTAGGCTTTGAGCGACAGTCAAATCTTTTAAAGCCTTAAAATTCCATTGACTCTGCGCATTAGCATATGAAAAATTAATAACGATGTTCCATTTGATGAAAGTTTGTTTTCCAAAACTCACACAAATAACAAGGAATATTTCCGAAATAGTTCACCCTACAAAAAAAATTTATTTGGATATAAATTGGGTGTTTTAGTGAGATACAGATTTGTTGTTGTTGTTGTTTGCTAGTGCCTTGCATCTGGCAATGAAGCCATTAGCCAGAAAATTCAAACTAAACATTTTGTTTGTCATAAAAATGTATCAAACATGTGGCATTTTAATCAAAATTGTTGGAGCCATTTTCAATAAGATCAAAATTTTCGAAAAATTTTTCATGTAAAGGGTAGTTTAGGATGGAGAAAGTTTCTTCAAAATCTTTGCATCACATCCTTGAAAGATGTTACACTTAAATACCAACTTTGGTTTATAATCGACTTTTCGTTTTTGTGTTATGCTATTCACAGGCGACATTCAGACACACACACACACACACGCACGCACATACACACACACACGCACGCACGCACATACACACACACGCACACACACACTCACACAAACACACACATACACACACGCACGCACATACACACACACGCACGCACATACACACACAGACGCACACACACACAAACACACACATACACACACACGCACGCGCACGCACATACACACACACGCACGCACATACACACACACACGCACGCACATACACACACACACAGATTTTTTTCTAATTAATGAATTCAGGGGCCTCAAAACATATTTCTGGAAAATTCCCGACATCAAATTTTTGGATGGAATACTCTACTTTCTCTGCTTACTATATGGAGTTGAGAAAGTAAAAGTTACAGTAGCTGGGCATAACGTACCCCCCCCCCCCCCCTCTGTTAATGCTGGGGCTAATGTACGATGTCAAAGTACAAATGTGTTTATTCAGAAAGTTTTTTAATCATAGAATTGTGAACACACCGGTCACACTTAGATTGCGGAATTGGAAGGGAAACACCATTCAGTAGTCGTCTCCTGCCCGAACAAGAGAAGAGATGGCGCTGGTGGCACTGCTAGACCCGAAGGAAAATCTGATTGGCTGATTCAAGTTTTGTAACGAAAACAAACGTTGTTCTGGAAACGTGAGCCATGTTGCATGTTGGTAAAATAAGTTTTTCGTCGCAAAATGATCCTCGACAGAGAGGTAATTAAACATTTGCATTATTTCTACTTAATATATGTGTGTTTAATATTGGTATTTTCTATTAATATTGGTGAAATACATAGCAATTAGATGTAAGATGCTTTTAACAGGTTATTGTTATAGTGGAAGTGTTGACATTGTATGTTATTGATAATTGTATTCATTTGTATTTAATTTTCAGCCACGCAGAAAGTGGGATATGCATACAATATATTCCTTGCAGCATTGCGGTGTAAATCTCCAGTGGAAACTAAAGTAAGAATCTGAAAGTACGTTATTTATTTTCAATAAGTTTTAAGAGCTGCTTACTGTACCAGTGATATTGGATGAAGGTAGTGTATTTGCCAAAACGTTTATCATAGCTTTTCGCGCACATGTGGCAGTTACTTGCATCCATTTGTTGCACGAGTTGTAAAATACATAATTGACCTACCCTTAGATGTGGAATAGTAATTAAAGTTGCAGGATATTGTAAGAAATGTGTATTTTCAAAAACAATTACACATTGGTCGTTGTGCAAAGTAATAGGCACATGATGTTTTGACTAAGATGAGGTTTTATGAAATATGTATACTGTCTTTTCGATTAGACGAGAAGTCAAGGAGAAGGAATGGTATAGAGCGTTCAAGCAATAGCGAAGTAGTGCATAAATGCATGAAATAGCATGAGAATAGGGATGTAACCTAGAAAATATATTAGTGGTCCATTAGAAACAAATGAATTCCAATGCACAATATGAACCTCCACTTTGCTGACGATATGATAATGGATAATATGCATTCTCGTTCTGGTTTCCATTACCGTGTGGTTGTTAACCAGGCTTAAGGGGACAGGGTAGTGATTTGGGCTCAAAAAATCAATTTTTTGTTTTCCATCTTTTAAAAAAGTAGAAACCTTCCTCTCAAAATGATTATATATTAAATTACCCCATTTAAATATGGCGGAATGTTGAGCCATGCTGGGTTAAAGAGGGCTTCAGAGATGACACACTTTTCTTTAAATGTAGTTTTCTGTAACTTGACATTTTTCAAACTCAGGTACATGTTTTCTCAAAACCACTGAACCTATTTGAATGAAAATTTTACAGTAGTTCCAGAAGCATGTACTCTACAAACGTAGCCCATTGCTGTTGAAAAAATCCAAAACAGAAAATTTAAAAAAAAAATATTTGTGCAGCCAGATATATTTAAGTAAATTTAGGTTAACAGTTATAAATACACATTGCCTAGTGCATTACAAAAGTTTCAACACATATGCTGGAATGTTGTAAAAGGAATTTGTACCGTTAGTACTATACAGATTATATTTTTTCAAAAACATGTTATCAGTTTTTGCCTTATTACATGCCCATTTTAAATAATTGTTTTGATGTTCTCTATATCAGTGTAATCATAATGAATCACTAAATATTCATCCCATCGTTGCATTGTTTTTTGTTTATATCTAGGGTATTCTTGTGATTGTGGGTGTATAACTTGGCAAGCTGTGCCTTTTTGGTGTCCAGTGCTGGTGCTAAACATAGTGAAATGACGTGAAACTGTTAGAGGACATTTGTTGTCAGGCTAATAATGATCTAGTGAATGACAAAACAGGTGTTCGCATAGGGAGCAATAGTGTTGTATATAGTGTATATACATTATTGTCGGCACTACCGCAAAGGAGCCGAAGGGAAGAGACAGAGAATGGCCGCATTGTTGTGGCGCTTGCCGAAAGAGAGAAAGGGATAGAGACTTCTGGAATTTTCTGCTTTGTATTTCACCGCAATAACTGAACTTTCCTGAAGTTTCCAGAATAGTGCCTGGGAGATATAAATAGCGGTAAAGTGTGAGAAGGGACAGTTCTTGTGTTACTAATTCGGAGCCGTGCTGTTGGTGAATCGGTAAAGACTTTCTTGCTGTTGCAACGAGTGTACAAAGTTACTGTTTACGGAAATAAAAGTGTTTCTTTATCTCGACTACATCTGTCTTCTTTACTTTACACCCACCAAAGTCACAGTATGCAGAAACCTCTTTGTGAGGTTATTAATTGTGCTTGTTACGCAAATATATCAAATTGTGTTATGCTATCGGAATGCAAGAAGGAATAAATGTGTCAAACATGTGTAATTGTTCCCATTTCCCTGTCAAATACCACATCCTAATGTTTGGTTACAAGTTTACACAAAAAATTTGTGACAGCTCATTAAAGTATAAAATATTTTACTTTATGCCATGCAGAGTAATTAGTGGCAGCGTCAGAATTGGAAAAGAAACATTTTGTTGTTACTATTAAGAAAACTAGTCATTTGAACCTGCAACCATTACATAACTCATTAATATTTCATAAACGCTATTGATGTACAGACTATTGGACAATTTTAATAAAAGGAAGTTATAACAAATAAACTGTTTTTATACCTGCTTACTTGTCAGTCTTAGCTGATCATATGTCCTAATGCCATATTGCTTCCGATGACGCCCAAAGTTTAATACGCGAGCTTCCATAGCTGTGATTGCAGTTTTTAAGAGTGCCGCATTTATTAAAGCAATGGTTAATTTGCGTGAGCTTTAATATGCAGCAATCTTAAAAACTAATGACAACTAAGGAAGCTCACGTGTTAAACTTGACGCGCCAGTGTAGCAATATGGCGTTAGGGCATATGATCAGCTGAGGCTGACACGTGAGCAGGTATGAAAAATACAGCCGTAAGGGCTACCGGTAGCGTGAGGATTAGGGAGTGCGATTTCTCATACTTTAGTTCAATCCTGCCCCACTTGGAGCGCTTTTTTGTTGACACATTTTTAACACGTAGTTTCCGTTCTTCCTAATAGTGTTCTGTGATCGTGAAGAAGTGTTCCCGGTGAAATCTGAGTATCAAATAGGAATGTGAAACAAGAGCTGTAATCTAGCGGTTCGTGAGAAAGTTAAACGGAGGGAAATCCCAAAAGTATGCTGCTCTGCCATCTAGTGCATACAGCAGACAACCTCAAGAGTGGTGAGGCACCAAGCGGCGCAAGCTTTGCCATCTAACGTTAAGGTTTTAAAGCGCGATTGATTTTTGGAAGCGTGCACGAGATGTCGCTGTATACAGTAAAGACAGAGTTTTGAGAGGGGAACTGTCCAACTAGTACGTTTGTTCCACCGCAGAAGGGCGCTAGCGGTATTTCCTTGCCCCATTCTCGTGCATCAATACTGTTACATATGTATGTATCCATCTGATTTTATCATTAGCAATGTACTGTAATACTGAGATAATAACCTTAATAAGAAAACAATTCAAGTCCTTAAATATTTACATAATATGTTGAATATGAAGGTACTCACTAGCAGAATTCGAGCTATGCATATGAAGGTATCAGAGTTATATTGCCGTCTGATGCCATTTTAACACTTTTAACGATTATCTATAAATCGTAGATTAGACTTAATTTGAATTAGTTGCCAGTTACCACTTTAGCTGGAAGCTAAGTTCTACAATTTTGGAAATAGAAATGCATTTATCAAGAATGTTCATAGCTTCTTTGGCTCTTTTTACTAGACGGTTGTTTCCCATCATGATGGCTCAGGCGGTAATTCCTGTTAATATGTTCTTTACGGTATTTCCGAAATAAGTTTTGCTTTATCTTGAATTTGGCAATTTTCTCCGATTTGTGTATTGTGTGTTTTATCTAATAAGGGTTTTCCTTGAATTGTTCTTAATATTTTCAATTTTTTTAGTGTATCAGCTTTAGTTTTTGTTGCATAAGTTAATATTGGTCTCATTATTGTTTTATACTTGCACACTGCAGTTATTTCAGCAAATTATATCTTTTATGCATCCTCTTTCTATAGTGTTAAGCATTTAGTTTTTTGTGTGTTTATTCCCATATTATATTTTTTTGCCTTTATATTGAATTGGTATAATAGCCTTTGCAATCCATCTACTGCTTCTGATATGCATATTATATGAAATCTTGAGTTTCCCATCTTGTAACCTCACTCTTTTGGCAGGTCGTTAATTTATCCATTATAAGATTAAAAAGGGATGGACTTAAGGAATCGCCTTGTTTAACTCCCTAATTGTTATTTCTTCAGTTTGTTCCTTTACCTTTTTTCTTGCCTTGCATTGTGTGTATATGTAATCAGTACGCCTGTTTCTTGCCATATATTATATACTACATCTTTTAATTTTACCCTATCAAAATGAAATGAACCCACGACCTTTGGTGTTACAAATCAACGAAACGTCTCTGGAGTAGGCTTCATAACCCAGGAGACAGCAGCTAATCGTAGTTCAGTGTCGCACTGTCAGCTGATTGGTCCGAGATTTGAGGGATTTTGTTGTATTTCCATAAATGGATTTTTCCTCCACTTAAAAAAATCCGCACATATTTGAGGTCCACAGGTTATTTCAATAATCACAACTTTTAAATACAAATTCGTTACTTTAGATAAATCTGAGAATTGAGAATTACTGGTTGTGTGTGTTATCTAAATTTCAAAATGGAGGAACAGAATCAGACGAAATTTAGTTATATACGTGAGGTCTGTTTTGGCAGTAGTAAATACATATTTTATGATTGTGCCGAGCAAATAGGATGAGCAATTTATGTTTCGCAAACTTGCAAATGTGCAGGTCCTGTTTACCACCACCACAATGATATGACCTTCATGAATAATGTGGACACCACCAACAACAAAGTGATTACGTTTATCCTTTTATACTCTGTCAAACATGCACAAACACACCTAATCTCTCTCGTCGGGGTCACACACACAGACACAGATAGACAGACACACACACACACACACACACACACAAACACACACACATAAACACACACACATAAACACACACACACACTCTCTCTCTCTCTCACACACACACACACACACACATACACACACTACACCCAAAGGAATACAACAGTGCTTATTGCCCTATAATAACTTCGGCTGAAAGTAGATTACATTAATCTCCACTTTGTTATCTGGATTGCGTTTATGTGCGCTACAAAAATAAATTTAGCTAATACTTATTAAACCCGTTTAAGTATTGACAACATAGCGCGCATAGAATCAGCCGATTATGTTCTGTGCCAAATGAAATTTGGCTAAACCTAGTTTACTGTGTTAGAATTGCTCTTAAGTATCATTTCATTGACTGTCTTCAAGTTTTCAAAATCTCCATTTTTACTTTCTCTACTAGGTACGTATAGTAAGTAAGGGAAATATTGTATTCCACCCAAAAATTCGATATCGAGATTTCGGCGTTCGTGTGCGTGGTGTGTGCGTGGTGTGTGTGTGGTGTGCGTGGTGTGTGTGTGTGTGTGTGCGTGTGTGTGTGTCTGTATGTGTGTGTGTGTTTCCTCCTGAACTCCATAACTCAAAGTGAACAGTTGATTAAAAATCAAAGTTGTTATTTAAATTTAATATTTTTCTACGATGCTACACAAAACTTGTGGACAAAATTCAACTACCCTATGCTATACATGGAGCATTTTTCGAAAATTTGATTCTTTCAAAGTTGGCTCTAAGAAATGTTTATCTCAACTAACATGAAGAAGATATGGGAATAAGAGTTTGTAAGAATGGTTAGTACAAGAGTAGAGAAAGTCATGTGAGTGCATTACATTAATTGTTTTCCCGTTGAAGTCTCGGAATACAGCCTTTGAGTGGAATGCAATACGTCCTCTGTCTACAATAAATACGTTGTAGGGAAGGAAATATAAATATAGTTAGTCATGCGATAGAACGCCTGGTGAAAACAGTCCCATAAAGGACAAATAATAAAACGGAACAAAAGCTCCCAATAATACCTAGGTAAAAAAAATCCATTAAAGCAGAAACGCCCTTCCGTACAAACCAGAGCAGGCAGGCACGTAAATTGTTGGAAAGATGCTCTGATAGTAATAACTTGCTCATGAACTGATAATGGAGTAAAGCAAAGGCTGAATATCTGGAACCTGTTATACTGAGTATTCCATTTATACCCACCTACGTGATTTGGTTAAAATCAACCAGTCAGGTGCTAACAACTTCAAATTTCAACCAATGATAGGTCATTCGCTAAAAGTTTATCAAATTTTATTATTACCTCATCTGCTTTTCTTATGTTGTCATCACGTGACAGAATTTAGCCGTAATTTGATGGAACACAGCTGCTAAGTTTAAATGTAAAAAACCTGACGTTTTGCACTCACATGACTTTCTCTACTCTTGTACTAACCATTCTTACAAACTCTTATTCCCATATCTTCTTCATGTTAGTTGAGATAAACATTTGTACAAATTATCTTATTGCTTATTTCCTTGTAGGTACAAGGGGAATATGGGAGCGATAGTCAAATCTTTTAAAGCTTTCAAATTCTATTTTTTTGCACGGCTAGCATATAAAAAATGAATAACTATGTTCCATTTGACAGAAGTATAAGTTCTCCAAAACTGACATCAATAACAAGAATTATCTCCAAAATGGTTCACTTTACAAAAAATTATCCAGACATAAATTGTGTGGTTTAGCAACATCTACTTTATTCGTATACTAAGATTTAGTCTATCTGTTACGGCTTACCAGTTATACAAAAGTCAGCCACAGTAAACAGAACTACATAGGCTATAGCCGGAAAATTCAAAATATGTATTTCATTTTTCATAAAAATATCTCAAACATATTTCATTTTAATCAAAACCATTGAAGCCATTTTCGAGAAAATAAACATTTTCGAAAACTTTTCCATGTAAAGCGTAGTTTAGGATGAAGGAATTTTCTTGAAATTCTTCGTGT
This sequence comes from Tenodera sinensis, assembly GCA_030765045.1. Lineage (NCBI taxonomy): Eukaryota > Metazoa > Arthropoda > Insecta > Mantodea > Mantidae > Tenodera > Tenodera sinensis. The sequence continues at coordinate 184,710,060 of CM060965.1, read as the reverse complement.
CGTGGTATTCAACTTAAATCCCAAGTTTGCTTTTACATGACTGTTTGTTTCCGAGTTATGCTACACACACACACACACACACACACACACACACACACACACACACACACACACACACACACACACACACACACACACACACACACACACACACACACACACACCCGCACCTGTTTATAAAACTACTTTTTTTATTCATATATTTCCGGTAAAATCTCGACATCAAGTTTTTCGGCTGAATAGAATATTTCTAGTTACTATACGTACCTAGTTAAGTGCTTTCAAGGTTTTATGGTTGCAGAATATGTAAATTATGGTGCAATTATGTTTTATGTTGTTTTGGTATTATGTGGTTCGGGGACACTCTAGATACATTAAACATTGAAAACCGTATTTTGATATCATAATTATTGTAACCGCATATGTTTAATTATTCAATATATTACTCATATTCTACTCGGTATAATTGATTTATGCATTATTCATAACTTTATAATTCGTTTCCATTTTCACGTTTGTGTACTTTTAGAGTCCAAATGAAGTACTTGTAAATAATATTATATTTGTCACAATGCGAAATTTAAAATCCACATTTTAACTTGCAAGCGAATATACATGGTGTCGTGAACTATTCTTTAGACGGCTGTCAATTTTTACAGCCGTTTTTTTTACAAATTATGAGTTAGTTTTTTTTTTTTTTATCTTTTCTAGACCTTTCATTGGTCTGATCTATCTCCAAACTGCTGCTACTGCTTTCATCTTTCACTCTAACACACTTCTTTTTCACTACCCATTCTACGAAAAAGTCACACTTTTCTATATGATTGGTATATAAATGTACCGACTTACAATCACACAACTTTCTTTACTTGCTTTTTTATGTGGTATTGGAGGTCATTGAGCAGCGCTTTTTCATAGCCTTCTCCTGGTATATTTATTTCGGGTTCTTTATAATATCCTACTTAAGTCTAAATGTTGTAGTGATAAATCATCAAACCACGGACAACGTCGGGTATTTCACCTAGTAACAAAGAAACACAAGACTATTGGACAAGTACAACCTAAGTCTAAATGTTGTAGTGATAAATCATCAAACCACGGACAACGTCGGGTATTTCAGTTAGTAACAAAGAAACACAAGACTATTGGACAAGTGCAACCTAAGTCTAAATGTTGTAGTGATAAATCATCAAACCACGGACAACGTCGGGTATTTCACCTAGTAACAAAGAAACACAAGACTATTGGACAAGTACAACCTAAGTCTAAATGTTGTAGTGATAAATCATCAGACCACGGACAACGTCGGGTATTTCACCTAGTAACAAAGAAACACAAGACTATTGGACAAGTACAACCTAAGTCTAAATGTTGTAGTGATAAATCATCAAACCACGGACAACGTCGGGTATTTCACCTAGTAACAAAGAAACACAAGACTATTGGACAAGTACAACCTAAGTCTAAATGTTGTAGTGATAAATCATCAAACCACGGACAACGTCGGGTATTTCAGTTAGTAACAAAGAAACACAAGACTATTGGACAAGTGCAACCTAAGTCTAAATGTTGTAGTGATAAATCATCAAACCACGGACAACGTCGGGTATTTCAGCTAGTAACAAAGAAACACAAGACTACTGGACAAGTACAACCTAAGTCTAAATGTTGTAGTGATAAATCATCAAACCACGGACAACGTCGGGTATTTCAGCTAGTAACAAAGAAACACAAGACTATTGGACAAGTGCAACCTAAGTCTAAATGTTGTAGTGATAAATCATCAAACCACGGACAACGTCGGGTATTTCACCTAGTAACAAAGAAACACAAGACTATTGGACAAGTACAACCTAAGTCTAAATGTTGTAGTGATAAATCATCAGACCACGGACAACGTCGGGTATTTCACCTAGTAACAAAGAAACACAAGACTATTGGACAAGTACAACCTAAGTCTAAATGTTGTAGTGATAAATCATCAAACCACGGACAACGTCGGGTATTTCACCTAGTAACAAAGAAACACAAGACTATTGGACAAGTACAACCTAAGTCTAAATGTTGTAGTGATAAATCATCAGACCACGGACAACGTCGGGTATTTCAGCTAGTAACAAAGAAACACAAGACTATTGGACAAGTACAACCTAAGTCTAAATGTTGTAGTGATAAATCATCAAACCACGGACAACGTCGGGTATTTCAGTTAGTAACAAAGAAACACAAGACTATTGGACAAGTACAACCTAAGTCTAAATGTTGTAGTGATAAATCATCAAACCACGGACAACGTCGGGTATTTCAGTTAGTAACAAAGAAACACAAGACTATTGGACAAGTACAACCTAAATCTAAATGTTGTAGTGATAAATCATCAAACCACGGACAACGTCGGGTATTTCAGCTAGTAACAAAGAAACACAAGACTATTGGACAAGTACAACCTAAGTCTAAATCTTGTAGTGATAAATCATCAAACCACGGACAACGTCGGGTATTTCAGTTAGTAACAAAGAAACACAAGACTATAGGACAAGTGCAACCTGAGTCTAAATGTTGTAGTGATAAATCATCAAACCACGGACAACGTCGGGTATTTCAGCTAGTAACAAAGAAACACAAGACTATTGGACAAGTACAACCTAAGTCTAAATGTTGTAGTGATAAATCATCAAACCACGGACAACGTCGGGTATTTGAGTTAGTAACAAAGAAACACAAGACTATTGGACAAGTACAACCTAAGTCTAAATGTTGTAGTGATAAATCATCAAACCACGGACAACGTCGGGTATTTCAGTTAGTAACAAAGAAACACAAGACTATTGGACAAGTTCAACCTAAGTCTAAATGTTGTAGTGATAAATCACCAAACCACGGACAACGTCGGGTATTTCACCTAGTAACAAAGAAACACAAGACTATTGGACAAGTACAACCTAAGTCTGAATGTTGTAGTGATAAATCATCAAACCACGGAAAATGTCGGGTATTTCACCTAGTAACAAAGTAACACAAGACTATTGGACAAGTACAACCTAAGTCTGAATGTTGTAGTGATAAATCATCAAACCACGGAAAATGTCGGGTATTTCACCTAGTAACAAAGAAACACAAGACTATTGGACAAGTACAACCTAAGTCTAAATGTTGTAGTGATAAATCATCAAACCACGGAAAATGTCGGGTATTTCACCTAGTAACAAAGAAACACAAGACTATTGGACAAGTACAACCTAAGTCTGAATGTTGTAGTGATAAATCATCAAACCACGGAAAATGTCGGGTATTTCACCTAGTAACAAAGAAACACAAGACTATTGGACAAGTACAACCTAAGTCTGAATGTTGTAGTGATAAATCATCAAACCACGGAAAATGTCGGGTATTTCACCTAATAACAAAGTAACACAAGACTATTGGACAAGTACAACCTAAGGTATTTCAGCTAGTAGGGAATAAAGTCTCTTAAAGTGTCACTTAAAATGCAGACACGATTATTGGAGTTTGGAACGATTTGCCACACTGAACAATCTGGAGAGATAATCGCACCATTTCTATTCAAAGGAAGAACGGCGTTCTTGTTGCAAGAGTAATCACATGTGGATATTTTTCTAAGCCCTTCCCTTCGAGTTATCGATAGATCTAAATTAGTACATGTCCAAAGGGCAATTTAGTTCTCGAAATGAGGCTGGCCGGGAAGCTAAAAGAAATAAAAAATTAAATGTTTGGCCCCTCTTGAGAAGAGGAGTTAATGCAGGCTTTTGTAAGAAGCAGTGTGGGCCCAACTGACATCTAGAGAAAGAGCGCTAGATTGAGGACGGATGTAGGGAACGAGGGAAAAATAAATCTCAGTCAAGTGGTGCATTCATTTGAAATGGGGAGGGAGTGGAGGTGGGGGGGGGGGGGGGGTGCTGCTCGCTGTTGGAGCCACTCAGCGGACTTTCCGCTAACTTTTTCATTAGTACTTTTCGAGTAGATAGTATAGTGCGTATATATGCTTGTAGTTTCGGTTTAGTTTCAGCGTGGAAGGGTGGAACACAAAGCGAATGGTCGAGCACTTCATCCTGCATAGAAACGGGGGCACTCCAGCCCCCCCCCCCTCCCCCCCGCACCCAGATATTCTGTACAACTTTTCATCACAGATCCAAGCTCCATGACCTATACCAAAGTGACGTGGCATTTCAATTTGTGCATGTATCATCGGCCAATATCATGGAAACTTGCGATGTATCTGCATTCTGTCTGTTCTCGTATATATGCACAAGGCTCAAGGGGTCTGTTATATCTTCTGAACCCAGGACTCTTTAGATTAGCAACTATTTAAGGGGAAGTGTAATCTCAGGAAGATCAGTTTTACATCAATTGACAAACTTTACAACACACAAAATGTAATACAGCAAAAATAATTTAAATTGATAATACATTAGATGACCTGGTGAACTTCGTGACACTTAAAATTGATTTTATTATTACTCTTCAATACTGTTCATGAATCCTGATCAATCTTCCAACTCTAATTCATTGAGATCGATAATATTAGACGCATCGCGTACGGTTGGCTATAAAATGATATAATGTTGAAACTCAAATGAATTTAATGTATTTTATTTATATGAAAATTAAATGCAATTAACATTAAATGCGTAACTTTCTGGTAGACTACATTTTTTATCTTTTCCTGTGCGTAAATAAACAAAGATGATGTCTTACTGACCCAAGCACACTTGTCCATGCGTGAAACACAGAAACTGTCAGTCTCGCATTTGAATGACTTCGTCGACCTATATCAGCTCGTCCTCTCCTTGGCATTGTGATGAATACTAGAACGACACGAAATTGTTTCCACAGTCACTCAAATTTGTTGAACTTGCCGTGAGAACTTAATGTGAAAATTATGAAACTAGTTCCTCGACTCTCGCTAGAACAAAATCCACTAATTTTTCTTAAAAAAGCACGATTTTGAAAGTAATAGATGCAGATGTAGGTCCACCCCAAACTTCACATATTGAAAGTAATGTGGTAAGTCCCATACAAAATTACCAATTTTCATTTTTTCGATTCTTCGGCTGTTTCTTTGACTTTTTCCTAATGCTCGTTTTTTCTAAACCATCCAGTATTGAGGCGAACAAAATGAAAAAGCAATTACTCAGATCGGTGGAGCTCTTTTCGAGTTTTTGCGAGACTGACGCATGGCAATTGATTTAATACCTGCTGTGCGAGTGTTCTCATCCTGCAGATTGAGAAGTTATGCAGTCCCGGCGTAAACATTGTCCACTGCATCACATCGTATCAGTTTTGGTCGAAATATACGTACAATGTATAAATCATCGCATGAATTTGACTATTTAACGCTGTTGTTTCATACCAAAAAGCCAATGAACTGTTTAGAGAGTTTACAAAATTCAGTTGGTACATATAGGTAAACCAGATGACGTTTGCAAGCCCATATTACGATCGTTGTGAACCTCTCTGGTTCCCAAAATAGTACATTTAACAGACTATGACGTCATACAGATAAGCTTCTGCAATTCTCCTTGTAACAAGTGTTCTCAATTCGAAAACATTGAGCCACAGTGAACACGGACGGGTGTAACTTTGTATTTATGGGCAACTCTACTTCCTACCGCACTCGAAAAGCACAGGTGACTTGCTAGAACGTTTTCGAAACATGAACATAAACAGAAATCAATAAAAATCTAGTTTTGAACTTCCGACCTTCATCATGATTTTCCAGCATGTTAACTATTGCGCCACTAGAGCGCGTTAAAAACGAGCAGCACCGTCGCCCTAATCAGCCGTCTGGTGTCAGCACCTGCATTGCATACCGTCTGTAAAATGTAGCGTTGTCTAGTTACCAATCCGCAGGATGAGTAGGATAAGGATAAGATGAAAATATTTTAATTTATTTTCCTGATTCTAACTGTTAAAATAGATGTATACGCTGAGGCATTCACAGTCGGCATGTTGATGGTCAAACATACGATCCGAACTTGTAGCCCGTGGTCTAGTGGGTTTGTAAGTGAGTGAGGGGTATAGTCGGAGCAGGACCTCCTAAATACCGGACGGACCTGACACTGGGATTCAAGATGGCGGCCTATTTGGTGGGAACTACTTATAAACAACTCGTCTACAGGCTACAATTTCAATGCAGTAAAATAAAAATGTGGTGTAATAACACGCCTATTTTGTGAATATGGGCTGTGTTACACACAAAAACACTGTCTTAAACACAACCTCAAGTAAACAAAAAAGAATGACATTTAATATTAAACGATAACCCATGGGCAATGAAATATATAACCTTAAATAACATTCATGCAATCTACAGGTTTACATGCCATTATGTAACTGCATTACACACTTAAATTACAAAGAAGATAGACAAAACTGCAAGCAGCATGTTACTTAAATAAAACAGAAATGTTGGCATTGAGTTAACTCAGAATTATTAATCATTGTTTACACTGTTTGTCACACTTGCACCACGTACATAATGTTATATACCTACACAAAACATATACTGGATGGCTGATATACAAATGCTGCTATATTGATGTTGTCGATGATGGTGATGATAGTGATGGTGCTGTAAGAAGGAATCTAGTGATAGACAAGAATGAGTAAATTCGGTTAATGCGAACGTAGAGTGAGTAAGTGTGTGAGTGAGTGAGTAAGTGAGTGAGTGAGAGAGTAAGTTAGTGAGTGAGTAAGTGAGTGAGTAAGTGTGTGAGTGAGTGAGTAAGTGAGTAAGTAAGTTAGTGAGTGAGTGAGTAAGTTAGTGAGTAAGTAAGTTAGTGAGTAAGTGAGTGAGTGATTCTCGGTTATTGACTTGCTGGTGTTACCATCTGCCTGTCTGTCTGTCTGTCTGTCTTTCAGTCTATCCCACACATCACCTCAGTGGTCAGTTTGCTATGGAGCTCTGGGGATTTAATAATCATTACTGCCACAACGAAACCGTTTCGGAAACCCTATTCGTAGTAATTAATCCTAGCTTATAGTTTGATAATAGACAGACAAGGGCTGGGCCTGGCTTCTCCCCGCTCGCTCGCGCATGCAGGAGCGATTGATTGATTGATTAATCTGACGTCCTTCCACCGAACAAGCAATTGTTATATATTATGTAAATCTGCAGTACTACATACATGTGGCGGGCGGCAGCATGAAAAGTAATGTTGTTGCGTCATCATTTGTACATATAATATGCAGAGTAAAACATTGCTCATTCCTTCCTTCGTGTGAAAAGCAATACTAAAACAATCTGATGTGTTGCACTCACATGACTTTCTCTACTCTTGTACTACTCATTCTTACAAACTCTTATTCCTATATCTTCTTCATGTTAGTTGAGATAAACATTTGTACAAATTATCTTATTGCTTACTTCCTTGTAGGTACAAGGGGAATATGGGAATACAGTAGGCTTTGTGCGATAGTCAAATGTTTTAAAGCTTTGAGATCCCGTTCTCTTTGTACACTTAACATAGAAAACATAATCACAATGTTCCATTTCACGAAAGTTTTAATTTTTCCGAAACTGACACAAATAACAAGGAATATCTCCGAAATGGTTCAGTTAGAGCTTAGAGCCTCAGCGCGGCTCTCAGTGGCGTGCTTTAGTGATAACACAACTAACAGGTCAAGTTAACCTCAAAATCTGTTAATACAGAACGAATGTTGTACACTTATAGCGTATGTATGTAATTACCGGTATAATTACTCCATTTTGTCAGACAATTTATCACACATAGTTTTGTATTGCATTTGCAGCAAAATACTTTCGCTCTCTTCATCTACTTGATTAATTTAATTGTGTTACACTTATACTAGCGGATCCAACAGACGTTTCCCTCTTCAAACGTTCTATGCACGAAAATGATACAATTGTGTGAATAAAGTAACATGTCACTGTGGAAGAAGTAAAAGTCAAGACATCGTCAATACCGCGAATTTCGCTTCTTCTGTGGGTTAGAAGTCGCTTTTGTGGCCATGTTTGTCTTAGTTACGTAATTACATCACTGTATGAGAAAACGTACTAATCAGGGTGGGAGGGTGACTGGGTTCCGTTCCAGGCTGTACCTACAATGCACAACACACCTAAGCAATATACTTCATTCTCTTTAATCTCAACAACGTACTTAAGCTTATATAATAAGCAGCGAATGATAAGCATGTTAAGAACGCACGCTCGCTTCGCTGTAGCCATTTGTTATGACTGGTATGTGCTAATTAAACTCAAGGAGGCCATGTCCAGAGATGCTTGTGCTTTACTTGGATGGGAAATGTTGCATTATGCAGGAAAACCCCTTATTTATCCATCTCCTTTCCTTTTATCACGGTTACTACCATTTGTTGTATAATGCCCCAGTGGTTGTTGACTCTCCAGCACAATTTGCACAATGTATATTGTCTAATTACACTTTAAAAGCGCACTTCAATAAATAATGATATATTAAGTTTGTAGGTTAGATGTATTCTTATAGAATGACGTGTACACATAATCGGATTTCATTGCAAATATTCACTTCAAATCTACACCTTACACATTTGCACTATGTATGATGTTGAAGTACACTTTTAATTACTTTTACTCAATAACTGCGACAAAAACCTCCTAGACTCCTATCGCAGAACAAAATACCTGGAAGTGTAAAACGCGATCGCAGCGCTGCTTGACGAATCCTGTGAACCTAAACCAACCAAAGATCAACAACACTTAAATAAATAAATTGAGAAGTACATGTTCTATGAGGTGAAATAGTGAATCTAAACCATTCTCGAATCACGTTTACTACTCACGTGAAAATTCATAAAAATCGCTCCATCTGTTTAGGAAAGTTGAGTCACATACACAGGGACAGAAAAATATAAGTCGGTTAGAAACCGAAATTGATATTCAAGTTTAACATCTTTCAAGGATGCGACACGAACATTTTGAACAAAATTTCTCCACTCCAGACAATTCTTTACCTAGAAAATATTTCGAAAATTTTTATTACCTTGAAAATGGCACTGACGATTTTGATGAAAATGACATATGTTTAAGATATTTGTGTGAAAAATAAAATGTGTATTTTGAATTTTGTGGCTATAGCCCATGTAGTCCTGTTTGTTTACTCTCGATGACTTTTGAATAACTCGTAAACCATAAGAGATAGACAAAATCTTACTGTACAAAAGATGTAGATCTCGCTAAACCAAACAATTTATGTCCAAATAAATCTTTTTGTAGAGTGAATCATTTTGGAGATATTCCTTGTTATTTGTGTTATTGTCAGAAGACTTATTACTTTCGTGAAATGGAACATCGTTAATTTTGTTATATGTTAAACATGATAAACAGAACGTGATCTTAAGGCTTTAAAAGATTTCACTATCCCTCAAAGTCTAGTGTATCCTCATATTCCCCTAGCCGCCTTGGTTCGACCCCAGGTGGTAGACGAAGCGTCGACTGGGCGGGTTTTCTCCGGGTTATCCTTTCTATCTTTCTCCGTTACCCTTTCTCATGCTCATTGCCCAATATTTTAAAATGAAAGCAATTTCTTCAGTTGAAATATCTGGTAAGAATTTCTATGCAATTTGTTCTCTAAATCATGGAACCGATTCCACACACACACTCTCTCTCTATCTACCTTTTATTGTATTATTTGGTATATAACTTTGAATTATTGTTTTAATTTCATTAACAAACACATTTTACGCGTGTCCCATAACATACTGCCTCTAACGCATATAACAAAATAAAAAAGCAAACAAGTTTTCCTACTTGTCAGGGTTCTCTTACATATTCTGCGACTCTCAACTTCAGCCAACCTGTTCACATCTTCCAGAAATAAATAAAGAAACGCAGTTTCACTCCATTTCCGCTTCTATCTGTATACGTCTTACTAATACTTCCTTCTCTTCCATTTCCGTCCTATGACTTCTGAAATCTTCCTCACAAATTCTGCAAATGAAAGAGCAACCTCCACTTCCTTAAAACTTTTTGAGTTTCCATTTTCCAATACTTTTCTTATATTTCCGATTCATTTACAACTAACTGAAATACCCCACGTTATCCGTGGTTTGATGATTTCTTTGATCCCACGGACCTGCATGTGGTATTTGTAGTGGATGAAGCGGCGCTTGAGCTGATTTTTGCCGTCTTCCCCCATTTCCCCCCACTCACTCCACCAACTCTTCCAGCATCACCTTTCCAATCATCAATTTCGCGTGTATTACATATCATCCTCTTCCTCACTCTCATACTTGCAGGTGTTCATTCTGTCTGGTACATAGGTTCCTGTGTTCCCTGACACACGTCTGACTCTAGACACTGACTTGTAAGTCCTACATAAGGGGAGGGTAATCACTTCCTCACTCTCATACTTGCAGGTGTTCACTCTGTCTGGTATATAGGTTCCTGTGTTCCCTGACAGACGTCTGATTCTAGACACTGACTTGTAAGTCCTACATAAGGGGAGGGTAATCACTTCCTCACTCTCATACTTGCAGGTGTTCACTCTGTCTGGTACATAGGTTCCTTTGTTCCCTGACAGACGTCTGATTCTAGACACTGACTTGTAAGCCCTACATAAGGGGAGGGTAATCAGTAATCACTTCCTCACTCTCATACTTGCAGGTGTTCACTCTGTCTGGTACATAGGTTCCTGTGTTCCCTGACAGACGTCTGACTCTAGACACTGACTTGTAAGTCCTACATAAGGGGAGGGTAATCACTTCCTCACTCTCAAACTTGCAGGTGTTCACTCTCTCTGTTACATAGGTTCCTGTGTTCCCTGACAGACGTCTGACTCTAGACACTGACTTGTAAGTCCTACATAAGGGGAGGGTAATCACTTCCTCACTCTCATACTTGCAGGTGTTCACTCTGTCTGGTACATAGGTTCCTGTGTTCCCTGACAGACGTCTGACTCTAGACACTGTCTTGTAAGTCCTACATAAGGGGAGGGTAATCACTTCCTCACTCTCATACTTGCAGGTGTTCAGTCTGTCTGGTACATAGGTTCCTGTGTTCCCTGACAGACGCCTGACTCTAGACACTGACTTGTAAGTCCTACATAAGGGGAGGGTAATCACTTCCTCACTCTCATACTTGCAGGTGTTCACTCTGTCTGGTAAATAGGTTCCTGTGTTCCCTGACAGACGTCTGACTCTAGACACTGTCTTGTAAGTCCTACATAAGGGAGGGTAATCACTTCCTCACTCTCATACTTGCGTGTGTTCACTCTGTCTGGTACATAGGTTCCTGTGTTCCCTGACAGAAGTCTGACTCTAGACACTCTCTTGTAAGTCCTACATAAGGGGAGGGTAATCACTTCCTCACTCTCATACTTGCAGGTGTTCACTCTGTCTGGTACATAGGTTCCTGTGTTCCCTGACAGACGTCTGACTGTAGACACTGTCTTGTAAGTCCTACATAAGGGGAGGGTAATCACTTCCTCACTCTCATACTTGCAGGTGTTCACTCTGTCTGGTACATAGGTTCCAGTGTTCCCTGACAGACGTCTGACTCTAGACACTGTCTTGTAAGTCCTACCTAAGGGGAGAATAATCACTTCCTCACTCTCATACTTGCAGGTGTTCACTCTGTGTGGTACATAGGTTCCTGTGTTCCCTGACAGACGTCTGACTCTAGACAGTGAATTGTAAGTCCTACATAAGGGGAGGGTAATCACTTCCTCACTCTCATACTTGCAGGTGTTCACTCTGTCTGGTACATAGGTTCCTGTGTTCCCTGACAGACATCTGACTCTAGACACTGTCTTGTAAGTCCTACATAAGGGGAGAATAATCACTTCCTCACTCTCATACTTGCAGGTGTTCACTCTGTCTGGTACATAGGTTCCTGTGTTCCCTGACAGACGTCTGACTCTAGACACTGTCTTGTAAGTCCTACATAAGGGGAGAATAATCACTTCCTCACTCTCATACTTGCAGGTGTTCACTCTGTGTGGTACATAGGTTCCTGTGTTCCCTGACAGACGTCTGACTCTAGACACTGACTTGTAAGTCCTACATAAGGGGAGGGTAATCACTTCCTCACTCTCATACTTGCAGGTGTTCACTCTGTCTGGTACATAGGTTCCCGTGTTACCTGACAGACGTCTGACTCTAGATACTGACTTGTAAGTCCTACATAAGGGAGGGTAATCACTTCCTCACTCTCATACTTGCAGGTGTTCACTCTGTCTGGTACATAGGTTTCTGTGTTCCCTGACAGACGTCTGACTCTAGACACTGTCTTGTAAGTCCTACATAAGGGGAGGGTAATCACTTCCTCACTCTCATACTTGCAGGTGTTCACTCTGTCTGGTACATAGGTTCCTGTGTTCCCTGACAGACGTCTGACTCTAGACACTGTCTTGTAAGTCCTACATAAGGGGAGGGTAATCACGTCCTCACTCTCATACTTGCAGGTGTTCACTCTGTCTGGTACATAGGTTCCTGTGTTCCCTGACAGACGTCTGACTCTAGACACTGTCTTGTCAGTCCTACATAAGGGGAGGGTAATCACTTCCTCACTCTCATAGTTGCAGGTGTTCACTCTGTCTGGTACATAGGTTCCTGTGTTCCCTGACAGACGTCTGACTCTAGACACTGTCTTGTAAATCCTACATAAGGGGAGGGTAATCACTTCCTCACTCTCATACTTGCAGGTGTTCACTCTGTCTGGTACATAGGTTCCTGTGTTCCCTGACAGACGTCTGACTCTAGACACTGTCTTGTAAGTCCTACATAAGTGGAGGGTAATCACTTCCTCACTCTCATACTTTCAGGTGTTCACTCTGTCTTACATAGGTTCCTGTGTTCCCTGACAGACGTCTGACTCTAGACACTGTCTTGTCAGTCCTACATAAGGGGAGGGTAATCACTTCCTCACTCTCATAGTTGCAGGTGTTCACTCTGTCTGGTACATAGGTTCCTGTGTTCCCTGACAGACGTCTGACTCTAGACACTGTCTTGTAAGTCCTACATAAGTGGAGGGTAATCACTTCCTCACTCTCATACTTTCAGGTGTTCACTCTGTCTTACATAGGTTCCTGTGTTCCCTGACAGACGTCTGACTGTAGACACTGACTTGTAAGTCCTACATAAGGGGAGGGTAATCACTTCCTCACTCTCATACTTTCAGGTGTTCACTCTGTCTTACATAGGTTCCTGTGTTCCCTGACAGACGTCTGACTGTAGACACTGACTTGTAAGTCCTACATAAGGGGAGGGTAATCACTTCCTCACTCTCATACTTTCAGGTGTTCACTCTGTCTTACATAGGTTCCTGTGTTCCCTGACAGACGTCTGACTGTAGACACTGTCTTGTCAGTCCTACAGAAGGGGAGGGTAATCACTTCCTCACTCTCATACTTGCAGATGTTCACTCTGTCTGGTACATAGGTTCCTGTGTTCCCTGACAGACGTCTGACTTTCGACACTGTCTTGTAAGTCCTACATAAGGGGAGGGTAATCACTCCTCACTCTCATACTTTCAGGTGTTCACTCTGTCTGGTACATAGGTTCCTGTGTTCCCTGACAGACGTCTGACTCTAGACACTGTCTTGTAAGTCCTACATAAGGGGAGGGTAATCACTTCCTCACTCTCATACTTGCAGGTGTTCACTCTGTCTGATACATAGATTCCTGTGTTCCCTGACAGACGTCTGACTCTAGACACTGTCTTGTCAGTCCTACATAAGGGGAGGGTAATCACTTCCTCACTCTCATACTTGCAGGTGTTCACTCTGTCTGGTACATAGGTTCCTGTGTTCCCTGACAGACGTCTGACTCTAGACACTGTCTTGTAAATCCTACATAAGGGGAGGGTAATCACTTCCTCACTGTCATACTTGCAGGTGTTCACTCTGTCTGGTACATAGGTTCCTGTGTTCCCTGACAGACGTCTGACTCTAGACACTGTCTTGTAAGTCCTACATAAGTGGAGGGTAATCACTTCCTCACTCTCATACTTGCAGGTGTTCACTCTGTCTGGTACATAGGTTCCTGTGTTCCCTGACAGACGTCTGACTCTAGACACTGTCTTGTAAGTCCTACATAAGGGGAGGGTAATCAGGGAAAGAAGAAGAAGAAGAAGAAGAAGAAGTAAATATGGGTGAATCAATATTTAGTGTCTCGTGTTTTGACTTACGTGCGTGAGTTATCCGTCCTTGACTCTGTTACGTTCAAGGAGTTTTCTGAAGGAGCAGCTGAAATATTTAGTCACATAAGTGGAAGTAAGAGTTCGAGAAACTAAAAGTTTTGTGTTGTTCAAGTGAAAATAGGACAGATTACTTGTTACATGAGAGGCAATAAAATTGTAGGGAACAGAGGGCGTTCGGTGTTACATAACCCGAGGAAATCGTTGAGGAATCAATTATTATTGCTGTTGTAAAAGCATGATTAATAATGGCTCATGGCCAACTTGCCAGTACGACACTAAATTCCCCAGCTGATTCGTACTTTTCCCGGTTAACCATGTCAGAGATAAACACTCCAAGGGCGACTTACAATTGTAAGTACTTTAAGTAACCTTTGGATGGTAATATGATTTATTTATGCCAACAAGCTTACTGCATACACTTGTGCATGTGACTGAACTGTTACTAAACGGCTGGACATTGTGTGTGTGTGTGTGTGTGTGTGTGTGTGTGTGTGTGTGTGTGTGTGTGTGTGTGTGTGTGTGTGTGTGTGTGTGTGTGTGTGTGTGTGTGTGTGTGTGTGTGTGTGTGTGTGTGTGTGTGATAAACGTGGTTTAACAATGGTTTAGATTCCGATAAAAGATGTTCTTTTTAGTTAACTAATTCGTTTGTGTTGTTGATGTTGGGATGGTTTAGCTTCACAACTGGATCGTTCAAGCAGCGCTGTGATTGCGTATTAGGTGCTGCGATCAGACTCTAGGAAATTTTGTCGCAGCAGTGTTAATACATTAATATTGCACGCTTATTGAGAACAAGTAATTAAAAAACATACATCATGCAAATTGTGCTAGAGCTTTTGTAGTACGTTTTGGTATACAGTATTATGTATTATGGGGAAGTTCAAAATGTTTATAAAACACATCGACTTGTTTTGAAGAACCGCAGTCATGCAAGCTGACGTTGTGCCACATGAGGCTATTTCAAAAGGAATAAATAATAAACATTTTTCTTCAAGGGTTTATTTGTCTATATAGCAGTAAGAGGCGAATTCACTTGAAACAAGTCAAACAGTATTTCCTAGAAGCAATCAGAAAATAAAATCCTTTACGTGTGAAGGAGTCTCTTCCGGCTGGTATCTCCCGTCACCAGTATGAAGGGAATCTTCTGCTCGTCGTCACTTTGAAGGGTCGGTATGATGAATTCTTTTCTCGTATAAAAGATCCGGCTAACTCTTTCGATGAACTGCGATGACTCTTTCTCTCCTATCTCGGTCGTGGTACGGGTATGAAGTATGTTCACAATTTACAGCTGATAATTTTCCTTGAGACGCGACCCCCGTGAAAATTATATGTTACGTCGATGTATTAACTTTTAGTCTTTCTAATGAGATAGTCTTCTTTGCTCTGGAGGCCACAATTGAAATAATATTAGTGTATTTATTATCACAATTTTATTCGTTAATATCTATAACATTTACAATGAAGACAAAAGATAATCGCACTAGGCCAACTGCAAACGATATAATGCAAACAATCAAACAATGGGAAACAAAACACTCCAACACAACACCTACCATAACTAATAATACTGCATCACGTGGAAAAAGTAATTTACAAAAGCAACTTGATAGAAAAAGATTATGTGCTACTTGAAAGCTTCTTTACCTGCCCTTTCAAGGAGAAAATTCGTTGTGAAAGTTATATATTATGATATAAGCTAGAAGAAGTGGATTTTCATGTGCATTATAAACCAAAAAAAAAAAAAAAAAAAAAAAAAAAAAAAAATAAATCAATTTTTGCTGTTTTTTCATTGCTGGATTGCTTTAAAAACGAAATGTATATTTGATGTAGTTTATTACTTTAGAATAATGAGTGCTTTATACCACAAGAGCCTGCTGGAGTTGACATTCCGAGGATTGTGAGAGCAACCAGTTCTAAATGGCAGACGGGCATGCGCAATGCTACGAAGATGTTCAATATTCCACGGAGTGGATCGCGGCTTTCCATAATAAGGTAGAGGGAGGAGGTTTTGGCTTCACAGTCGTCCGGTGTACATACCTGAACTGAATGTGTCATTAGATTGCCACGTGCAATGTGCACCCCATTTGACAGCGCTACCTGCATTTCCACCCTCGACTCACAGACACGTGTGTATGCAGCTTCCCCGCTAGCAAGGCAAATATTAGGGTTATTGTACAGGTCCTAAAACAGCGATGTTTGCGAGAGAGAGAGAGAGAGAGAGAGAGAGAGAGAGAGAGAGAGAGAGAGAGAGAGAGAGAGAGAGAGAGGGACAGAGAGAGGAGGATGGGTTTACCTCCAATATCTCAAACATGTCTTTTTAATCAAATCGTTAGACCCATTTTAAAGAAAATCAAAATTTTGGAAACATTTTCCATGTAAAGGGTAGTTTAGGATGGGGTAATTTTCTTCAAAATATTCGTGTCGCATCCTTCAAAGATATTTAAATTAAATACCACCTTTGGTTCTTAACCGAATTTTCGTTTTTGAGTTATGCTGTCCATAGAGTAAAAAACACAGACTTTTTTCTAAAAAGTGCAATCTCAACATCGCATTTTTGGGTCGAACGTAAATCCTCTACCTACTACATGCAGTAACATTACATTTTGAGGAATGAGTAAAGCAAGTCAAATAGTTAAATCAGTTGAAACATTTGTGTTAAGGATATTTCTTGAACTGAGAGCAAATCGATGAACGGAGTACAAATGAAATACTAAAGTGCTTGTCAACAGGCGCTTTTGTTAGCAGAAGATCAAAGGCAGTGAAAGGAAAACGAACTGCTCCTCCAATCTGGAAAGAAACTGCTCGTTCTTATTGCTCTTTGGTTTTCGTAGCCAGAGGTTATTTTTACTTGGCAAAGGCTGTTTGCGAGAGAGACAGGGAAGTGTTGTCCAGGGAAATCAACGGCAAGCCCACGAGCTAATTAATGCCTACAACCACGGAACCCCCCCACCCCCAACTCTTAACTTTTCTTATGGGGAATCCCTTCATATTTTAACTTATGGAGACCACTTGCATCTTTAAGCCTTAGTCGTAATATCCGGCACAGATTCTGAACGATGTTACTAATACCAAAACGCTGAAAAGTTTATAGTTTTCCAGAAAAAATATTTTTATTAAAACAATTTATCATCACCTGGCTCAATTATAATTCGTTGAAGGTGCTTGATTTATGGGTATATTAATAGAAAATTGAATAAACGACAACTTTTTCTTTTGACGTATTTCAATAAATTCAACGGCTTTTGTGTAAGTTAAATTATAAAAAAACCCATAATTTGTTGCCTTCTTAATTCTGGTAAAAGTGGCAACATCGCATCAACTGTGTTTAGTTTCTTCGCACATCGGTGTACTTCGAGCTTATATAAAATATTTGTAATTGTGCGGAACTGTAAGATTTGAGGTTATGTTTTCATACGGGACAATCAACCATAACCTTACTTTTGTCTGGCGCACCGCGACAAAACATCTGAATTCAATACATGACTGACATTAGTTAAATAGTTTTTATGGAGCATTAGAATAGTTCACTGATCTGCCGATAGAAGCTGGGTACCCGCTCAGCAGGTTGCACCACGTTGCCACATTCTCTCACCTTCAGACGCGATTATCTAATTAACGGTGCACTTAATTAAAAACAATTGTTGCAACCTTTTGTTAGTTTACATCCACTCTCTCTCAAGTCTGACACATTATTTCACTTCCACCCTATATATACAGGGTGGAAGGTAGTGCTTCAGTCATAGCTTAACCAGGGATTCTACATAATGAGTGTGACAAATATGTCCAATAAAGAACCGTTTCACGCCCCAAAAATTAATTTGTGTCAAACATTTGGAGCCGTCTAGCTCCTTGACAAATGGATATAAATGGTTTATAATTTGACTGGCGCGCAAACATTGTGTGAACGGCGCTATAATGCCTTTTTATCTTAATTCGAATAAATTTAGCCACAATTTAACGTTAAACTGTCATGAAAAGTTTACTTTTTATGCGAAATTTGGCAACGTTGCCTGGGGAGGGGGGTTGGAGAGGTATCACTTCACGGTGTGAGGGTCGGCGGAAGAAGAAAAGGTTAAGGTACAACTTTCTGCAATACGAAAGAATTTAACTTGCGATCGTGATCCCGTTCACATCATGGAAGTACTTTCTCCAACTCTTCTTCTGTTTTCCTCCTTAAAAAAGCATAAAATTAATGTCTTTTGTGAACTAAAATGTAAGTCAATATTAAGAACTTTAATTAAGTAATAAGAAAACCTAAATAAATTCCACATAATCGACAAACATGTTCAGTATTTCTTGTAAATTGCTTATAAATGCATTTAGACGGGTTTTTGGAATTTATTTCAAAATGCTGACTGGTATTTGTGTTCTACGTATTTTGGATAGTACAAACAAATATTTTAAGAGGTGATATTAAGGTTATAGTTATATATACAGGTTAAGGGTCACGCAGGCCTGTGAAGAAAGACACAAAGAGTTACTGTCTCACGCTCTCAAAGAAAACTTCCTGTATCTTTTGGCTTTTATCTTGTTTTTCTTTATTTGACTCTCTATTCTTTTCTCCGGGAGCGATTCGCATTTCGTGTTTTCTCGAGATTTACGGCCTCTGTTCTTCAAATATCTCGGTCTCCTCTGAAAATACACTTTATTTGCTTCTGCCAACTTAAGCACAACTACAACAATATATATGGTAAGAAAAGCGAGCGATGTGCGGCGGAATCGTCACTTCCGGCTTGACAAAGAGAGAGAGAGAGAGAAAAACTCGTTAATGAAATAGACAAGGACGGAACACTGCATAACATGAAAGGCAAATGAACAACTCGTTCAACTCTTGAAATCACGGAATTGAACAATCACCTGAACTCTGTAACGATGTGTTACACTCACATGACTTTCTCTACTCTTGTACTAACCATTCTTACAAACTCTTATTGCTATATCTTCTTCGTGTTAGTTGAGATAAACATTTGTACAGATTATCTTATTGCTTATTTCCTTGTAGGTACAAGGGGAATATGGGAATACGATTTGAGCGATAGTCAAATGTTTTAAAGCTTTGAGATTACGTTCTCTTTGCACAGTTAATACACACACACACACACGCGTACACACACACGGACCTTTTTGTAAAAATGATTTTTTTTTGTATTCCGGGGGCCTCAAAACATATTTCCGGTGAGATATCGACATCGAACTTTTGGGTAGAATATAATACTTCCTCTACTTTACTATACGTGGTAGAGAAAGGGAAAAAAGGAAACAAAATTGTATAATGACGCTGCCAATTGCCAGGATCACATCAGCGTCGCCGGTGTGCCGGAATTTTGTCCCTCAGGAGTTCTTTTACATGCCAGTAAGTCTACTGACATGGAGCTGTCGTTTTTAAGTATACTTAAAAACCATCGTTCTGGGCCGGGTTTGAACCCGCGACCTTGGGATCACTAGGGCAGTGTCTAAGTAACTGAGCCAGCCAAATCGACTGAGTATGCGATGACAATTAATTTAAATATGTTCTGTAACAAGATTTCCACAATAATTTCCACAATTAATTACTTATTTGTTTACCAAACACGCTTTATAAAGTTCGACAGACATTAGCGCGGCGCAAAACAAAGAACTATCGGGGCTAAGCTACTTCAAACTACATATGGTTCTGGGTGTTTCCAGAGCCTTCAAGAACGATTTTGCTCGGCGCGTTTGTACGAGTGGCAAAGATCCGTGTGACGTCATCCCTTGTATATAAGGAGGCCAGGAAAGAGCAGATTTACAGACACGAGTCAGTGAGTGTGAGACAGCTGTGCCAGTGATTGTATTGTGACAAAGAAAGGATGACTTGACCGAAAATTCCAAATATACCGTAACAAACTTACAAATCCGGTTACTTTTCTGTCACTTTATCGAGTTCTATTGCAAGTCTCTGGTTTGGGTTTTTAATTAAGTTTGTGATTAATGCTGTTCTTTTCTGGAGTAGGAAAGAAAGAAAGAAAGAAAGAGAAATGGTTTGGTAAGAGGAGACCAGCTACTTAGGATGACAAGCCTTGTGTGTGTGAAGGTGAGAGAGATATCCAGCGAGGAAGAATGAAGGGGATTGTGAAAGTTTCAAGAAGAGTGTGAGAAAGGGCCAAATGCTGAGAGAAGTAGAAAAAGAAATGCTGAAGGGTATAAACGTGATGGGGAAGAAAAAATCTCAGCGGGAGCAAGAGTTCCAAGATTTCGAGCGGCGTCCGTCACAAGATAGAAGTAAAGGCTTCGTTGCTTTTGTACACTTCTCTTGCTGTAACAGATTACAAAGGTTCCTTTTTACCTTCCCTACTGCATACTGTAGCAAGCAGAGCAAGTATGTGTGTGTGCGTGTGTGTGCGTGTGTGTGTGTATGTGTGTGTATGTGTGTGTGCGTGTGTGTGCGTGTGTGTGTGCGTGTGTGTGCGTGTGTGTGTATGTGTGTATGTGTGTGCGTGTGTGTGTGTGTGCGTGTGTGCGTGCGTGTGTGTGTGTGTCAGTCTCTGGACAACTTAACTCAAACACGAAAACTTGGTTAAAAAGGAAAGTTGGTATTTAAGTTTAATTCCCCCATCCTAAAGTATACATGAAAAAATTTCCGAAAATTTTGATTTGCTCAAAACGGCTGTAAATATTTTTATTAAAACGCCGTATGTTTAAGGTAAATGAAATATATATTTTCAATATTTTGCCTCTATCATTAGCAGTTCTGTTTACCCTTGATGAGTTTTGCATAGCTGGTAAACCGTAACAGATAAACCAAATCTTACTGTACAAAATCTATAGACCTCCTTAAACACACAATTTATATTTATATGCACTTTTTGTGGAGTGAACCATTTCGAATAATAATAATAATAATAATAATAATAATAATAATAATAATAATAATAATAATAATAATAATAATAATAATAATAATAATAATAATAATAATAATAATAATAATAATAATAATAATAATATAATAGTAATAATAGTTTTGTTTATTGAAATTTTTAGTTTATAGTTTTGACTAATTTTATTTAATTGATATTGAGGATTTATCTCTGAGCCAGTTATAAGAACTGTCATTGGTTACACGTAAAACAATATTATTTATTATGTAATGTGTATCTATCTAAATTATTGTGCGACTCTCTGACTACAACTATTTTATCAAGTAATGTATGTTCATATAAATTGTTTACCTTTCACGATAAATGAATTTGTTATTGCAGTTTTTTTTATCCGTGACGCTAGACGC
This sequence comes from Tenodera sinensis, assembly GCA_030765045.1. NCBI lineage: Eukaryota > Metazoa > Arthropoda > Insecta > Mantodea > Mantidae > Tenodera > Tenodera sinensis. The sequence goes on along the minus strand of CM060965.1, from coordinate 184,688,659 downwards.
TCCGATAAACTTCGTACTACATACTTACATTATGTAAGTGTTCATAAGTGATTATCATCAAACTTGCCTTTGACATACGAGTGACATATTCTGTAGTTATCTGTAACTCCTCGAGCAAAGTCAATTTACCTTAATAGAATGGCTGATGAAAATGAATGTGTGAATCTGATGTATTGCACTCACTCAGCCAATCCCTGCTCTAAGTACAAGAATCCACCATTTTCTTTTTAGCTGACGTTGTTAGTGTGCTCTTATGATAGGTCCATTTTTTCCGATGCGTTTACTGAATTACGTTGCTATGTATCCTCTAGTAAAAAGTTTGTAAAATCGGCTGGAAACCGGAATTCACTCTCAGTAAACGAGTCGTATGTTTTTGATGTGTACTTTAGCTAGGAGTACGTTCTGTCCCTTAAACCGCTGTTGCTCTCAATTTTGCGCATTCCTCTCTTTAAGAACGTCAAGCAATACATTTTAGTAAGCGCAAAACTGAACTAAGCCGCACATGCCGTTAGATGGGTGGCCTACCTTACAGGCGCGGCTGACTCGCCTGGTATATATGTATATAAAGTGATATAGCACAACCCGAAATTTACTCGTTCATAGCCATAACATGCTGTATACATGAAATTAGAGAAATCTATGTAAGTAACTGTTACACCATTTAGGCCTATCGTAAGGAAACACGTACAACTTTGATTGCTGTGGGGTGGCGTTGCAGGTAGCGTATGGCAATATGGTGACATGGGTGTGTTCCCTGCGATTATTAGGGCAGACAATTGCAGCTATATTTGGGACTGATAATGAAACCTCCCACGTGTTTCATAACCTCGTCACTATCTATCACTTAGATCACAAGTGTGTTTTAATGGCGAACGCTGCAAAAGAGTAAATTCTTAGTTCTTTTCAGCAATCTTATAAATTGCACTTTGACTCTTACTGTTAGTTAATATTTTCATTTGAACAGGGCAAGTTCTTGTTTCTTTAAGCATCATTATTTGCATTAAAAATCTCTGTTGCACTCACATGGCTTTCTCTACCCTTGTACTATTCTTATAAATGTACTTTCTACATGTTAGTTGAGATAAACATTTGCAAAAATGATCTCATTGCTTATTTTCGTGTAGCTACAAGGGGAACAAGAATACAGTAGACTAAGTAATAGTGAAGTCTTTAAAACTTGGCGTTGAAATTCCGCTCTTTGCACGGTGAGGAGATAAGAAAGTGAATAACGACCTTCCATCTGAGAAAAATATAAGTATTGGAAAACTCACACAAATAAAAAGGAATATCTCAGAAATTGTTCGCTCCTAAAAAAAATACATTTAGACTTAAATTATATATTTTAACGAGATCTATGTACATTTTCGTATAGTAAGATTTTCCCTTTCTTTTACAGTGTTGTAGTTATGAAGAGTAAATAGGACATGTCTTATAGCCAGGAAATTCAAAGCATACATTTAATTTGTCATAAAATATCTTAATCATATGTCATTTCGATCAAAGTCATTTTTGAGAAATGTAAATTTTCGAAAAACTTTCTATGTTAAGGGTGTTTAGGGTGGAAGAATTTTCTTCAAAATCTTCCTGTTGTATTCTTGAAAGATATCAAATACCAACTTTGGTTTTTAAACGACCTTTCGTTTTTGAGTTATATTGTTCACAGACAGACATAGACATAAACATACATAGGCGCGCGCGGACCTTTTTCTAAAAATGCTTTCTTTATTTAAGGAATATTGTCAGTGAAATCTCGACATAGATGATAATGATGATGATGATGATGATGATAATAATAATAATAATAATAATAATAATAATAATAATAATAATAATAATAATAATAATAATAATAATAATAATAATAATAATAATAATAATAATAATAATAATAATAATAATAATAATAATGATGATGATGATGATGATAATGATAATAATAATAGTAGTAGTAGTAATAATAATAACAATAAATAGTACAATACACAACTAACATGTCAGTAATATGTAATGGGAGTTTGGTTCACCTCTGTGACACGTAACTGTCGATTAGTCATTCTTGGAGATAAAGAAATAAAGAGATAAGGTTATCGCTCCACCAAACAGTCGAGTAAGTGTAATATTAGATGTCCTAGTCAGGCGATTACATAGGCGCGTTTGCTCAAAACTAAAAAGGTTCAAATAAACGTAGCGACCACGCCGGAAACCGTCATCGATGTCGGTTTTGTTTCACTGACATGATGTGCTCATCTTTGAGCTGAGTCTGGTAAGCCCATGTTTGTTCTGATAAGCCCAGCTCCAACCAACCACAAGGCAAAACCCTCTATACCAGAGGTTGATATTTCCGTAGGTAAATAGACTACCACTATTCCTTCACAATCATTTTACCTCAATATTAGGTCATTATAGTTAATCACAATAAGGCGTTCTTTCAAACAAAAGAATAAGGCTATGTTACACTCACATGGCATTCTCTACCCTGCATTGTCTATTACGGTCTATACACAAGGTTCATTACTTTCTATACCACGCTAAGCAGAGGAAATATTGTATTTAAATAACAAATTAGATGAGGAGATTTCACCAGAAATATACCTTATGAGGCCCGTGAATTCAAACAAAACTGTGTGTATGTGAACAGTATAACTCAACAACGAAAATAAGTTTGTCTTTCAAGGATGCGACACGAAGATTCTAAAGAAAATTCATACATTACATGGAAAATTATATTGTCACCGCGCCCGCCGCATCTAATTGCCGACAACAGCAGTGTCGCCCATCGCATTATTGTGGGCACTACCGTAAAGGAGCCGAAGGAAAGAGACAGAGCATGGCCGCATTGTTGGGGCGCTTGCCGAAAGAGAGAAAGGGATAGAGACTTCTGCAATTTTCTGCTTTGTATTTCACCGCAATAATAACTGAACTTTCCTGAAGCTTCCAGAATAGTGCCTGGGAGATATAAATAGCGGTATAGTGTGAGAAGGAACAGTTCTTTGTGTTACGAATTCGGAGCCGTGCTGTTGGTGAATCGGTAAATACTTTCTTGCTGTTGCAACGAGTGTACAAAGTTACTGTTTACGGAAATAAAAGTGTTTCTTTATCTCGACTACATCTGTCTTCTTTACTTTACACCCACCAAAAGTCACAATATATTATATTTCAAATTTTCTGGCTATAGCCCCTGTAGTCGTATTTACTCTGAATGACTTTTGTATAACTGGTAAACCGTAAGATATACACAAAATCTTACTATACAAAAAAGTAGATTTTGCTAAAACACACAATTTATGTCGAATGCGTTTTTATCTGGAATGAATCAGTTTGGAGACATTCCTTGCCATTTGTGTGAGTTTTATCATACTTATACTTTCTCACATGCAGGATCGTTATTCCTTTTTTATCTCTTGGCCGTACAAAGAGAACGTAATTGAAGATTTGACTGTGTATTCCCTTATTCCCCTTGTAGCTACAAGAAAACTAGCAACAAGTTAGTTTCTGGAAATGTTTATCCCAATTAATATGAAGATATAGGAATAAGAGTTTGTAACAATGATTAGTATAGGAGTAGAGAAAGTCATGTGAGTGCAACACTTCAGATTTTTTGTTTTATTTTGGAAATGGATCTAAAGTTTTTCCTAAAACATTATGCATGCGAATTGTGAATACTTGACGTGATATTGAGGTTACCTTTGCTAATATTCAGTATAGGAAACATTGCAAACTTGAAAACCGCCTGTTGTTAGCGTGTTTTTTTCTTCGCTCCGTGAACCCGTTACTAACATTTCCGATACATACATGCATGTACCAAAGTCGCTTCCCCCCTTAAAAAAGTAATTCCAATATCCCAGGCTGAGAAGATGCAACTTCAATGTTACGCTTTTCTGAATTTCTAATATACAGAAGCTGTTTAAATTTGAGGCAGACATACATACATACACTGTATGACGCTGGGAACGAAGGAACGAAAGGCAGTTTCAAAGAGTTTCCCTTTCCAACAATCTCCCTCCATAATCGTACATCAGCAGCACTGTTCTAGAAAATTGAGATGTTAAAGGTACTCACTCACTCACTCGCCAGCCAGCCAGCCAAACTCTCCAGTTATAATTTTATCACAAAATTGCTTTGTTTCACAGCTGAGTAATCCGTAGCACAATGTTTGTGAACCCCATTTCGAAAGACCAACTTTTCGGACAGCAATGTCCGAAATCAGAAAAGTACGATGCAGTATTGTTCATTTAAAAGCTAACGGACGCACATTTCGCTTGTGTGTGATAGACCAAATCTACTATACAAAAATGTAGATCTTGCTAAAACACAACTATGTCCAAATAAACTCTTTTGTACAGTGCACCATTTCCGAGATATTTTTTTACTTTCTCTACTGGTAAGTAGGGGAAGTAATCTATTTCACCCAAAAATTAGATGTCCAGATTTCACCGGAAATACGTGTTTTGAGGCCCCCTGAATCCAAAAAAAGCATTTTTAGAAAAAGGTCCATGTGTATGTCTGTGTCTGTGTGTGTGTGTGTGTGTGTGTGTGTGTGTGTGTGTGTGTGTGTGTGTGTGTGTGTGTGTGTGTCAGTCTGTGGATAGCATAACTCAAAAACGAAAAGTCGATTAAAAACCAAAGTTGGTATTTAAGTTTAATGTCTTTCAAAGATGCAACACGAAGATTTTGAAGAAAATACCCCCACCCTAAACTACCCTTTACATGGAAAATTTTTCGAAAATTTTGATTTTCTCGAAAATGGCTCCAACGATTTTGATTAAAATGTCATATGTTTGAGATATTTTTATGACAAATGAAATGTATATCTTGAATTTTATGGTTATAGCCCCTGTAGTCGTATTTACTCTGAACGACTTTTGCATAACTGGTAAACCGTTAGAGATAGACCAAATCATACTATACAAAAAATGTAGACCTTGCTAAAATATACAATTTATGTCTCAATAAATTTTCTTGTAGGGTGAACCATTTCGGAGATATTCCTTGTGTGTGTGAGTTTCGGAAAACTTAGAAATTTCGTGAAATGGATCATCGTTGTTCATTTTTTATATGTTAAGTGTGCAAAGATAACATAATCTCAAAGCTTTTTTTATATGTTAAACGTGCAAAGAGAACGGAATCTCACAGCTTTAAAATATTTGACTGTCGCACAAAGCCTACTGTATTCTAATAATCCCCTTGTACCTACTAGGAAATAAGCAATAAGATAATTTGTACAAATGTTTATCTTAAGTAACACGAAGAAGATATGGTAATAAGAGTTTGTAAGAATGGTTAGTACAATAGTAGAGAAAGTCATGTGAGAGTAACACATCAGATTTTTTAAAATTCGTCTTCAGAATTTATGAATGATGGAAGTAAAGTTTATGTAATTGTGAAATATGAAGCAAATGTGTGTGTGTCTTTGTTGGAAATCAGCACGTGTTCGGGGATTGTGTGGTTATGACAATAGATTCCCACCGCGAGACGTCCAATGCATTAGACGCACAACAGCTGCATCGGACAACCAATCTCATCATTCACAGTGAAAGGGACGGACGGACGGACGGACGGACGGACGGACGGACGGACGGACGGACGCACGCGTAATTAGATATAGGCAACGAGGCGGCTTCAACCTAGCTGGCTAGCTACCCCCACACATCGGAAACAAAACGTACCTTAAGCCAAGGTGCGAGTCATAAACTGAACGGATATTGCTTTTCAACTGTCTACAAGAGTACACAGTCATTTTTTAGACATAAATTGTATATTTTAGCAAGACCTACATGTTTGGGTGGAATACAATACTTCCTCTACCTACTATACGCAGTAGAGAACGTAATAAAGAAGCAGGAGACTACAAACCGAGGACAAGGCAAAAGAATAGCTGCATTTTATCAGATGCAACAGACTGCAAGGAAGAGGTTAGTTACATTAGATAAGTGCCAATATCGTACCTGAGAACCTTGTGTTAATTCGACATACCAATCAGAAGCAGCGGAAGGATGTCAATTTCACATCTTGAAGTTATCAGAGACAGAGTATTGCAGTTCGATTTCCTCCCAATCATTACATCATTTTTCTTGATCACGGTTGGAGGTTGAAGATAGCGGCCGCCGTATATTGCAATCGTTCACCGACAGACAGCGTTGCTGACTCCAAAACTTGACTCGGGACAAGTTTTTATCTGCCAACAAGCTACCCATCACAGACAACTGAATGGATATTGGTTTCCAATTCTTTCCTCTCTCGTTGCTTGTGTATTCTCCCTCTGCCAACTCGTTTTATTTCAGAGACCGCATTTCAAGAGTATCCGGAGGAAGGCAATTCACCGAACACACACACACAGACACACACATACACACACACACTCACACTCACACACACACACACACGCACTAGTGTGAATATGTACGTACCGCGTCTGTTTACACAGTGGCACTTGCCCAATGTTCTACTGGAAACAACAACGATATTCCTGGGAGGAAGCCTGGAGAAAAAATAACACACACGACTTTCTCTTCTCTTGTACTAACCATTCCTACAAACTCTAATTGCTATATCTTCTTCGTGTTAGTTGAGATAAACATTTGTACAAATTATCTTAATGTTTATCTTCTTGTAAGTACAAGGGGAATATTGTAATGTCAAATGCTCAAGATGGTCCCTATATCAGGGTTTTGAAATACCGTTGTCTTTGCACGGTCAGTAGATAAAAAAGTAAATAACAACGCTTCATTTAAGAAAAGCTTAAACATTGCAAACTCACATAAATAACAAGCAATGTCTCCGAATGCTTCACTCCACAAAAAAATAGACACAATTTCTATCTTTTAACGAGGTCTACATTTTAACCAAACTCGTTAGAGCCATTTTTAAGGAAATAAACATTTTGAAACATATTCCGTGTGATTTTTGCGCGCTTGTAGGTGGTGTTCCAGTGTTCTTGTTTTTGTATGACGTTTCGCCGAATAATACGTCCGACATTTTCAGGGAAACAAAGCTACTTGCTCAGCTCCGAAGTCCAGGACAGAGTTTCGGGTAGATGAACTTTCTTCAAAATCTTCGTGTCGCATCCTTGAAAGATATTCAACTTAAATACTAGCTTTGGTTTTTAAGCGATTTTTCGTTTTTTAGTTATGCTGTCCACAAACTGACCGACGCGGACCTGTTTCTAAAACACTTTTTTTTTTTAAATTATTCAGGGGGCCTTAAAACACGTTTCCTTCGCAAACACACGGCGATTTAACACTCAACGATTACTTCGCAATCGTGCTGTCTGTTGTTGAGAAATGACATTTCAAAGTGTGTGTATACCAATTTGGGACTTATTTATAAACATTGAAATAACGGTAGTGCTTGGCATATAAACACAGAACAGAGAAAAGTCTAACTTAAAATCACTGACAAAAAGCATTTGACGGAGCACTTCCGTGCCATTGATACTTTTGTTTCATATTTGGTTCCAAGATGTAGGGGAAGTTAGAGCGAAGGAAGGAACAAGCGGACATAAGCGAGAGGAAGGGTTTTATTCCATCTCCTTCTTACCTTTCTATTGGGTGTAATTATCCGTCACTAATTGCTAACCTGATTACTGCTGGAGCACAGACTGCCTCTGTGACTGCGATTTCGCTATCTTCTTACACATCCTCTACCTCAAATTTCCCTCTCTCCTCATAATCGCTCTTCCATTAACCACTTACTTCATTCTGTGTCATCTCTTTATTCCTTCTCTTCTTTCTCGTATTCATCTTTTGTTACTCTTAAGGAACATGCGTCCATTTTAGCGAAGTATGATTTACTTTCTCTGTCACACACATAATACTGCAACGTACTTTCATTCAAGAATAATAAGGTCCTCCACAATAAGGTCCTCTACTGACGTTACAGGAGTGACATACTCTTCATACAACTGTGTACCTCCTACAGAGTCTATATCGGCGGTACACATGACCCAATACGTGCGGTTGTCTTTGAACATTTTCAATCACTTCGTGGACTGGAGCAATAAGGTCCTCTACTGACGTTACAGGAGTGACATACTCTTCATACAACTGTGTACCTCCTACAGAGTCTATATCGGCGATACACATGACCCAATACGTGCGGTTGTCTTTGAACATTTTCAATCACTCCGTGGACTGGAGCAATGAGGTCCTCTACTGACGTTACAGGAGTGTCATACTCTTCATACAACTGTGTACCTCCTACAGAGTCTATATCGGCGGTACACATGACCCAATACGTGCGGTTGTCTTTGAACATTTTCAATCACTCCGTGGCCTGGAGCAATAAGGTCCTCTACTGACGTTACAGGAGTGTCATACTCTTCATACAACTGTGTATCCCCTACAGAGTCTATATCGGCGGTACACATGACCCAATACGTGCGGTTGTCTTTGAACATTTTCAATCACTTCGTGGACTGGAGCTATAAGGTCCTCTACTGACGTTACAGGAGTGTCATACTCTTCATACAACTGTGTATCCCCTACAGAGTCTATATCGGCGGTACACATGACCCAATACGTGCGGTTGTCTTTGAACATTTTCAATCACTCCGTGGACTGGAGCAATGAGGTCCTCTACTGACGTTACAGGAGTGTCATACTCTTCATACAACTGTGTACCTCCTACAGAGTCTATATCGGCGGTACACATGACCCAATACGTGCGGTTGTCTTTCAACATTTTCAATCACTCCGTGGACTGGAGCAATAAGGTCCTCTACTGACGTTACAGGAGTGACATACTCTTCATACAACTGTGTACCTCCTACAGAGTCTATATCGGCGGTACACATGACCCAATACGTGCGGTTGTCTTTGAACATTTTCAATCACTCCGTGGCCTGGAGCAATAAGGTCCTCTACTGACGTTACAGGAATGTCATACTCTTCATACAACTGTGTACCTCCTACAGAGTCTATATCGGCGGTACACATGGCCAAATACGGGCGGTTGTCTTTGAACATTTTCAATCACTCCGTGGACTGGAGCAATAAGGTCCTCTACTGACGTTACAGGAATGTCATACTCTTCATACAACTGTGTACCTCCTACAGAGTCTATATCGGCGGTACACATGACCCAATACGTGCGGTTGTCTTTGAACATTTTCAGTCACTCCGTGGCCTGGAGCAATAAGGTCCTCTACTGACGTTACAGGAGTGACATACTCTTCATACAACTGTGTACCTCCTACAGAGTCTATATCGGCGGTACACATGACCCAATACGTGCGGTTGTCTTTGAACATTTTCAATCACTCCGTGGACTGGAGCCATAAGGTCCTCTACTGACGTTACAGGAGTGTCATACTCTTCATACAACTGTGTACCTGCTACAGAGTCTATATCGGCGGTACACATGACCCAATACGTGCGGTTGTCTTTGAACATTTTCAATCACTCCGTGGACTGGAGCAATAAGGTCCTCTACTGACGTTACAGGAATGTCATACTCTTCATACAACTGTGTACCTCCTACAGAGTCTATATCGGCGGTGCACATGACCCAATACGTGCGGTTGTCTTTGAACATTTTCAATCACTCCGTGGACTGGAGCAATAAGGTCCTCTACTGATGTTACAGGAATGTCATACTCTTCATACAACTGTGTACCTCCTACAGAGTCTATATCGGCGGTACACATGACCCAATATGCGCGGTTGTCTTTGAACATTTTCAATCACTCCGTGGACTGGAGCAATAAGGTCCTCTACTGACGTTACAGGAATGTCATACTCTTCATACAACTGTGTACCTCCTACAGAGTCTATATCGGCGGTACACATGACCCAATACATGCGGTTGTCTTTGAACATTTTCAATCACTCCGTGGACTGGAGCAATAAGGTCCTCTACTGACGTTACAGGAGTGTCATACTCTTCATACAACTGTGTACCTCCTACAGAGTCTATATCGGCGGTACACATGACCCAATACGTGCGGTTGTCTTTGAACATTTTCAGTCACTTCGTGGACTGGAGCAATAAGGTCCTCTACTGACGTTACAGGAGTGTCATACTCTTCATACAACTGTGTACCTCCTACAGAGTCTATATCGGCGGTACACATGACCCAATACGTGCGGTTGTCTTTGAACATTTTCAGTCACTTCGTGGACTGGAGCAATAAGGTCCTCTACTGACGTTACAGGAGTGTCATACTCTTCATACAACTGTGTACCTCCTACAGAGTCTATATCGGCGGTACACATGACCCAATACGTGCGGTTGTCTTTGAACATTTTCAATCACTCCGTGGACTGGTGCAATAAGGTCCTCTACTGACGTTACAGGAGAGTCATACTCTTCATACAACTGTGTACCTCCTACAGAGTCTATATCGGTGGTACACATGACCCAATACGTGCGGTTGTCTTTAAACATTTTCAATCACTCCGTGGACTGGAGCAATAAGGTCCTCTACTGACGTTACAGGAGTGTCATACTCTTCATACAACTGTGTACCTCCTACAGAGTCTATATCGGCGGTACACAAGACCCAATACGTGTGGTTGTCTTTGAACATTTTCAATCACTCCGTGGACTGGAGCTATAAGGTCCTCTACTGACGTCACAGGAGTGACATACTCTTCATACAACTGTGTACCTGCTACAGAGTATATCGGCGGCACACATGACCCAATACGTGCGGTTGTCTTTGAACATTTTCAATCACTCCGTGGACTGGAGCAATAAGGTCCTCTACTGACGTTACAGGAGAGTCATACTCTTCATACAACTGTGTACCTCCTACAGAGTCTATATCGGCGGTACACATGACCCAATACGTGCGGTTGTCTTTGAACATTTTCAATCACTCCGTGGACTGGAGCAATAAGGTCCTCTACTGACGTTACAGGAGTGTCATACTCTTCATACAACTGTGTACCTCCTACAGAGTCTATATCGGCGGTACACATGACCCAATACGTGCGTTCCTTGTTATTGGTTTGAATTTTCCAATACTTATAGGAAAAGTGGTGCTTATTCAGTTTATTCATTCATTTTTTCCGTGGTTATGCAACGAGAATGCAATTTCAAAGCCCTCACATAGCAATTAGGTCTTAAAATATTTAACTACCTACAATGAAGTGTGTAATAAAAGCATTTATACAAATTTTGTTTCGATTAACATGAAATACATAAAGCAATAAGCTATCGTAATAATAGTTATACAAATATAATTTATATAAAGACTAAGTAGAGAAAATTGTTATCAATTTTTTTTCCTGCAACTAAAGAATTTCAGTCATCTGTAGCTTTAGTGTACTGTATTCTCATATGCCCCTTGTACTTACAAGGAAATAAGCAATAAGATAATTTGTACAAATGTTTATCTCAACTAACACGAACAAGATATAGGAATAAGAGTTTGTAAGAATGGTTAGTACAAGAGAAGAGAAAGTCATGTGAGTGTATATAGGATAGGACTATTGTGCTACTATGACAGAGAGGGGACTATTTAATGGCAGTTCTTTTGCAAGATAGTGTCACCGAGTTGCAGGAGAATTAGCGCTCCCCTGAGGTGTAAACCAGAACTGCCAACAACGTGTTCCCCAAAGTCTTAAAGAGCGTGGGACAAAGTTGTGTGGAAAACTTCAGGTAAAGGCTAGCTTAGCGATACAAGGCGACAAGTACATTGTGAACCCCTCCCCCTGCCCAGCCTGGGAGCGCACGTACAACCAACCCTCCCTAGTCCAACTTTGTCCCTAGTTAGTCCTTTCTCCACCCTCCCTCCTCGCAGTACGTGAGATGTCCACTTGTCAGGCACAGAGGCCACTCATTAAAGTTGGGCTGCTCGTTTAATACCTGTTAAGCCCAAGTCTAAATGTAGAATATTGCTAAAACATCATATACCTAGGTAGTTTATTTGTCCACTCTTGTTGACTCGAGCCTATTGTGACAAAATGTCAAATCCCATCTCTGACACCAATGTGACAAAATCACTTTATTACTTTCTCTACTACGTATAGGAATAATAGTGTGGTGGTTAAACAGTACTGCTGGGTTTAACCTGTGCAAGATGAAAGGGTGTATCTATCTGTGTTCCAGCAAGTTTCCTGGAACTAGCTTCTCCCCGCTGCATCTAGGCGTGTGGTTCGTGGTTTGCGTGCAACAATTGCTTGAGGTTAAACCCCTTAATTAGAATCTACTGGGAGAGGAATCCCATCTACTTCCTTGACCTGCGTTACTTTAATTTGCTGCGGTTATTTGCTATCACAATTATTATTGACTTCCTTTTAACCCTCCCTCAAACGTGCAACACCGCGAGCCTACTGGGTCCACGTTATATGCTTGCGTTAATTTTCCCTTCACTCCCAAGTTTAGCTTCATTTAGTTTATTACAATCTTGCTAGATAATTCAAAGATAGATAAAATGTAGTTTAAAGACATTGTAATTTGTGCTAACCTACATGGAAAGATACGACCCCGGAAAGTCATGTGAGGTTTCCTTCTTCTTCTTGTTCTTCTTCTTCCTCTTCTTCTTCCTCTTCTTCTTCTTCTTCTTCTTCTTCCTCTTCTTCTGTTGTTGATAGATTGGACAGCTTTGATAGGGGAGTCCGTTGTGGCAGCTGGTAAAGGTAACTGGAATGTCTTGGTCGTAGGTATATGAAGCTAGCAGCAGGAGATGTAGGTACCTAATGCTGTTAGTGTGTTCCCTGGTTGGTGTCGGAGGAATAGTTAAACATGGACGGGACAGCCGTCGTGCATGTTGCTCGTCACAACATACCTGGCAGACACTGACTTCTGCAGCTTCTACAAACATAGCACATATATGTTTTCATTATTACACCAGACAAAATACATTTCTTCGCAGCCGTTAGGAACAAGCATGTAAATGCGTGACGTTTAGTTAATGCTCTACACGAATTCCGATGTATTAAGAGTAAATTTTATTATGTTTATGCTGGATAAAATAATTTATATAAATAAATACATTGCTACTATTAACATGAAGTAGGCAGAGCAATAAGCATTTTAAAAATGCAGGTGCAAGGGGAATATTACAATACTTTGAGCGATACTCAAACCTTTAAAACCTTTCTGATTCCGTTCTCTTTGCACGGTTAACATATAAAAAATGAATAGCGGTATTCCCTTTTCACAGAAGTATAAATTCTCCATAACTTACACCCACCTCGGTGGCGTGATGGCAAGCGAGTTTCATTCATTCACCGTCCGATATGACTACGTTGGAGGACTTTAACTTTATTTGAAAAAAAAAAAAAAAAAAAAAAAAAACTTACACATTGAACATAAATTGTATTTTAGCAAGATCTACATCTTTGTATAGTAACATTTGGTTTATCTCTTACGGTTTACCAGTATAACAAAAGTCATTCAGAGTAATTAGGACTACAGGGGCTATAGCCAGAAAATTCAAAATATACATTTCATTTGTCATAAAAATATCTGAAACATATGACATTTAGATCGAATTCGTTAGATCCATTTTCAACGAAATCAGAATGTTCGAAACATTTTTCATGTAAAGATTAGTTTAGGGTGGAGCTATTTCCTCCAAAATTTTCGTGTCGCATCCTGGAAAGATATTAACCTTGAATACCACCTTTGGTTTTTAACTGACTTTTCGTTTTTGAGTTATGCTGTCCACAGATACACACACACACACACACACACACACACACACACACACACACACACACACGTACCTTTTTCTAAAAATGCTTTTTTTTTGTGTTCAGGGGGCCTCAAAACATAATTCCGGTGAAATTTCGACATGGAATTTTTGGGTGGAATACAATACTTCCTCTACTTACCAGTAGAGAAAGTCAAAATACTCGTATTTTGTACAAGAATACAGAAAGTGACCGCATTATGTTTTTTTTACTTGAAATATTTTGTTTTTAGCATATGGAAATGTAAAAATAGACAAAGGACATAAAATCCATTACATTAAAAATTCCCTTTTCAATGTTTTCATTAGTTAGGCGATCCTCCGATTATATTTTAGACAAGTTCGCTTCAAAAGCAAAAGGTAAGTAAATAGTGAATGTGTGCTTTATAGAACTTCACAGAACCACGTGTTTCCATTGCATAAATATCCATGACATATATTATAATAACTTTGGATAAATACGTTTCAGGTTAAAATGGTCTGATGTGTTACATTCAAATAACTTTCTCTATGCGCTCTTACAAAAGCTTATTTTTATATTAGCTCATGTTAATTAGGAAATGCTTTTGTTACACATTTCCTTTTAGTATAAACAGAATGCTGTAAAAGCAATGGTTATATCCCAGAAAAGTGGGTTAATATGTGATTTCAAGGAACATTGTTTATTCAGTTGTGTCTTAGTTACTATACTAAAACTAAACCCCCAGCGCAACAGCCCATGAAGGGTCAAGGCTTACCGCCCGGCCGCTGTCTCCCAGCGGGGGAAAATGTCCACGCCGGTACCGGGAATCGAAGACAGAGTAATAAGATAGAGGTACTCGTTTGAAGTGATTAACAAATTAGCAGATAGAATTTCCACATCAAAATTCTTAGAATTTGTAAATAGACGTTTACATTTTATGCATGTAATTATATTGTAACATTTATCAAAGTTTTGTTACAGAAATTGTTTCCTGTTATTCTAATAAATTGTAATATATCTTTTTAAATTTGTTAAAGAAGCTTTTATATTCTCCTGTAGTTGTTACAATTGTCATTCTTATGTATTGAACATCAATTTTCTCTAAAGTATATTTTTCAATATTGAAACCAGTTTTCTCATAACCCATTGGCAATATCTTTATACAATTTTTATTGCATAATCTGCACTTCATAGTGATGAGGATCCCCGGGAGTCAGTTTCTTCAAACAGATTATTTTTTTACAAGATAAAAAGCTAAATAATTTAATGAAAAAATAGACCTAGTATAAAAGAAAACATAAAATATGTAATAATAGTGCTTTTAGGAGGCTTTATGTCCCTTTTTTATTTATTTTTGTTTTGGAATATTGAGAAATTGTTTGTTTTATTAGTTTTAAATAAAATATTGAATCCGAATTCGAAGTTTAGATTTAGAAAATGAATTTGGCCACTCTTTAACTTTGCCATTTTCTCCTGAGACAGTCTAACTTGGACGGTCTACAGCCAGAGAACTGAGTGGATCGTACTACGAGTATGTGTGACGCAACTGTGACGTCACATAACCTACGAACGCCGATAACTTGATTCCTGTTGGATGTACTAAGCCTAAGGATCAGCAAATTAAGGAAAGACCAATAAACACACAGTAAAAATGTGGATTTGTATGCCAATATCCTGAGAAAACGGGGTATTTATATGAGGGTTGGAATTTGAATAGTGGCAACACTGCTTCAGAGTCGGAACGTAAATTGTCACACGTTAGTTACATACCTACATACCTTACCTCTGAGCAAATGGACTCTCCCTTCCCATAACACGCGCATGCGCAATGGCGAGAGAAACAGTATTTTGTAAGCTAGCGATCAGTCAGGATATTTTCGAAGCAGGAACAACAGAATTGGATAAAGATTGGATGTACCACAGGTTACAGTGCCATCAAGGACTTCAAGAGCCTTCCAGAGAATGTGCTTGGCCGTACTAAACAGTGGAACAGTGGGCAAAGGCCTTCAACAAAGAGTGCCAAGATGTGGTTAGGTGGTCCTAGTGTCAGTACATACTTTTGCAGATGGTCGAGCTGACCCTAGGTACCAGATTAGCGCATACAACTGTGCTTTAGGCATGAGAAAACTTGCATCACTATGGGAAATGGTTATACAGCGCAAGCTGTGGCTGGGAAGTGCGTGTGACTTTGACTTGATTCCGAACATGAAGGAACCGCGTCGTGGCATTTACTTCCGAACTGTCCCAAAGATTCTTCAAACAGTAGACCGCTTCATTCAAACTGAACACAACCGTCGCTGTGTAGGTTATCCTACAACTTCCACGTCGCTGGCAACAGGTATAGCTTGATAACCTTTTGTAACAGTTGTAAACAAATAATTATATATTTGTGTTGATCCTCTCGTGCTTCTTATTTGCCCTTAACAAGCGGACTGTGTATGATGGCTTAAATACATAAAGGGACGAACAGCAATTTAGTGGTTCTTAATTATGAAACATCTGAATAGCGGCACGCATAATTGCGAACGAACGAACGAACGAATAAACGAACGAACGAACGAACGAACGAACGGGATTTGGTTATTGATTAAAACACAGACTGTTGAAATTACCCAGAGAGGCGGAACAGCCCGCTGGACATTACGGTTCCATAAATCCAAGTTTTATTAAGTGGAGATCCGGTCCGTTAAGTGTATTATACGGACAAATCTCCCCCCCCCCCCCTCCTCTCTCTCCCATCATTGATTTCCTTGTTTCGGGAGTAGGATACCAAAAGGCTTTATAACTAGGTTCAGCTGGAGGGCTGTTATTAGAGTCTAGCTGCGGATTTCAAGGGTATTACGCAATCACTACCTCTTAAGTATTAGTGATATGAAGCTGGCTCCCATTAGTGAATATGCACAACTTACTGTTGACGTCACTATCCACTAAACCCTTCAAGGAGCCATTCCTGATGTGTTGCACTCACATGACTTTCTCTACTCTTGTACTAACCATTCTTACAAACTCTTATTCCTATATCTTCTTCGTGTTAGTTGAGATAAACATTTGTACAAATAATCTTATTGCTTATTTGCTTGTAGGTACAAGGGGAATATTAGAATACAGTAGACTTTGAGCGATAGTCAAATGTTTTAAAGCTTTGAGATTCCGTTCTCTTTGCATGGTAACATATAAAAAATGAACAACGATGTTCCATTTCACGAAAGTTTTAAGTTTTCCGAAAGTCACACCAATAACAAGGAATATCTCCGAAATGGTTCACGCTACAAGAAAATTTATTGAGACATAAATTGTGTATTTTAGCAAGATCTACATTTTTTGTACAGTATGATTTCGTCTATCTCTAACGGTTTACCAGTTATGCAAAAGTCGTCCAGAGTAAATACGACTACAGGGGCTATAGCCAGAAAATTCAAGATATAAATTTTATTTTTCATAAAAATATGGCATTTTACACCTATTTTTAAGAAAATGAAAATTTTACAAAAATGTTCCAGGTAAAAGGTAGTTTAGGGTGGGGCTATTTTCTTCAAAATCTTCGTGTCGCATCCTTGAAAGATATTAAACTTAAACACCACTTTTGGTTTACCGACTTTTATTTTTGATTTATGCTGTCCACAGAATGACGGACATATACACGCGGGTCTTTTACGTTCTCTACTGGTAAGTAGGGGAAGTATTGTATTCCACCCAAAAAGTCCATGTCGAGATTTCACCGGAAATACATGTTTTGAGGCCCCCCTGAATAAAAAAGCATTTTAGAAAATGTTCAGGGTCTGTCAGTCTGTGGACAGTATAACTCAAAAACGAACAGAGGGTTAAAAACCAAAGTTGGTATTTAAGTTTAATGTCTTACAAGGATGCTACACAAAGATTCTGAAGAAAATAGCACCACCCTGAACTACCCTTTAGATGGAAAATTTTTGGAAAACTAATTTTCTCGAAAATGGCTCTAAGGATTTTTTGTTGGTTCAACGAAGACTTCAACCAAAAAATGATACTATATTATTCACAATTGACTGTTTGAAAGGCACTGTTGCCACCTGACTAGTTTTCCTGAAAAGAAAAGGTAGCCATTTGTTTTGAAGTGCTTCGAGCGTGGATTCGGTTCATCTCGACATGGATCCATGATCTGTGACGTTTCACAATCTGTCCTTTGAAGCACCGCGGTCGTATTTCTTGAGCATTTGTGTGCACACTAACATATTATTAATATTGAGTGAAACTATGTGGAATCTAAGACCTTTTAACGACTAAATGTTCATGCGATGTCTGTATATGTTGGTGGAACTGCCTATCTTACAGTGTGTCGCATGATAACCTGGACGACCTTCACGAATATCGACATTGGCTAAACGTCAGCCACAATTGAATTTCTTATGCCAGAGTTTCACAATTGGAAAGAATGCAGCTTCATCGTCAAATGTTGCACCCTTGCCGTGATAATCCACGTCAAAGATGTAACAAATCATCACATGAGAATTTTGGCCAGAATTCCATTTTTTCGAAGAGATATACTTACAACACAAATAACTATTGAAAAAAATGTGTGAAGTAGATTATAGTATAAATATCGAGCTTTGCGGTAGAGACGCCAGATGCCACCTACAACAATCAGTGTTGCCACGGCTCAAAACACAAATAGTGGCCCTAGTAGGAAGTCGTCAACTGTAAACTAGAGTACATTTCCTAGCAAAATGAATAACGAAGAGCAGAGAAAACGAAGATGGAAAATATTAAATGGTTTATTAGAAAGGGAGAGGAATTCGTGGTGTAGAGAAAGAATCCATCCCTGCGTTCCCTTAGTGAACTAGGGGAAACCACGGAAAAAAGCTAGTTCGTCGACGGGGTTCGAACCCGCGAGCTTCTGAATGCGGGCCACAGACGTTAGCGCTCGGTTTGGGTGGAATGCATTATTTTTCCATTAACATTAGGTACGTACCGTAACAACTATTTGTTTAGAAATAGCTAGAGGTCAATTGATTTTCGGCAAGAACTAAAAGAATATTTCACAACTATGATATCAGTTTTTTGCTCCATTCACGTGCTCTCTTTCTGCTTATATCGGTTTTTGCCTTGGAAACAATTGCTTTTTCAGCAAACGAAGCTCCCGCACGTTTCATCTAGATAGTTCCTTTTTTCATTTCGCTTTTAACAGTTTTTAAGCTCTCTCTCTCTCGCGCACATTCGTGCTCTCTCTCCTTTGTACCTTCACCTACACTATGGAAAATGGGAAATTATACAAAATAAAGAAAAATATGATCCCTTCCAGCCGGGAATTGACCCTAGCACTGCTGGATAGATCTACAGGATGTTTTGTAATTCCTGGACAACAAGCATACAAGCAATGTCAGAAAAGAAAACGGAATTTCATTGCTTTGAAAGATTTGAGTATAGCTTAAAGCCTACTGTATTCCCATATTCCCCTTGTACCTATAAGGAAATAAGTAGTAAGATAATTTCTGCACACACACACACACAGGGAACTTTTTCCTTCACGATATGGAGAAGGAACCAGTAGAACTGCAAGAGGGAGGGGAGAGTAGGCGTGCCTAGTCGGATGAGGTTAGCAGTGGTCCAATGAAGAACGTCATCATAGTTTGCGGCGAAACGTCAGCATGATTAAAAAATTGAGAAAAAAGTAAAGTGTTATTATAACTGACGCATTCTTTTAATTTCTCCGATATAATCGTACAGTTTTAGAATAGAAAATTAAGATAAATCAGCAACATGTAAACATAGCGCGTATAACAAAAGAGGTAACTTGGCAACGTAACCAGCAGAACGTTTGCGCGGAAGTTTTTGCACATTGGTATCTTGCGTTCATGACGTAAAATTCTCCCCAAGTTCCTTGCTGCAGTTCATGAGAGAGAGTAGGGAGGTAATCTTTTCACCCTTATGGTGTTCACATGCAGCTCTCGAGTTTAAGGGATGCATCTTACTTGCAGCTGCGCATGTTTCGATACCCCCCGCCCCCGCCCTGAAATGCCCACACGTGACTTCTGCTTGGTTTACGAGATTTCCAGAGAGAAAAGGCGAAACGTTAACAGATATACCTATAATGAAAAGATCAAAGGCTGCCTCTGGCTATCGGCTCTTTTCAAGAAATCTTTGCCTCCTTCCCCAGATGTTGATGAAAGAAACTAGGAAAAATCACGTTCTTTCGGTGAACAACTCCAAGCAGTGCAAATGAACCGCTCGAGACCTTCGCAAATACGAATAGTAAAAAACCTGATGTGTTGCACTCACTCAGCCAACCCCTGCTTAAGTACAAGAATCCACCATTTTCTTTTTAGCTGACGTTGTTAGTGTACTCATATGATAGGTCCATTTTTTCCGAGGCGTTTACTGAATTACGTTGCTATGTATACTCTAATAAAAAGTTTGTAAAATCGGCTGGGAACCGGAATTCACTCTCAGTAAATGAGTCGTATGTTTTTGAGGTGTACTTTAGCGAGGAGTACGTTGTCCCATAAACCACTGTTGCTCTCAATTTTGCGCATTCCTCTCTTTAAGAACGTCAAGCAATACATTTTAGTAAGCGCAAAACTGGACTAAGGCGCACATGCCGTTAGATGGGTGGCCTACCTTCCAAAAAATAAGGCTCACCTGGTATATATAATTTATATCCAAATAAATTTTTGTGTGATGATACCGTCGAATTAGTGCATGAGAGACCGAGGAAGTGAAGAAAGACCCAAAAGGACTGAGTAAGATTATGAGAAGAAAAACTTGAGTCGTGGTAACACGAAAGGCTGTAGTCTTGTCTTATTTGTGAGAACAAAACTGTGTATTTGTGATAGCATTTTAGAAGATCATAAAGTGACCGGACGGATTTTGCCATTTTACTCGTATAAGAGTATCTATTATTATTGTCTACGTGAGTGTGGTGTTCCAAGACGCCGTCGTAATAAACCAAACATAATACCAAAATAAACATACTTTACTTGTAATGCTTCTGTGAAATAAGAAACCTTTTTAATTACTTCTAGTACATTTTTTCAATAATTTTAATTAGTGCACCCACTGAAAGTGTGTATAGTTCTTGTTTGTAGGTTTTTATATAAACGAGAATTTTGTAACATATTATACAACGTTTTAATTAGTTTCTGCTAATGAGGAAGAGATTTGGCAACACTGCTTGCTCGCTGGCGTTTTCACTGTCCTCTTTGAGACGTAGTTTCTCTTTGACTTTTTGCTGAAACTGTCAGATGTATTTCTGTTTTTTTACTCCGGTCGGTCGGTCGGTCGGTCGGTCCACTCCCTTGCTCTGCTGTTTCATACCTGGTCAATAGCAGCAGTTTTCAGCTTCTCCCTCTTTCAGGTCCCGACTTGCGGAGTCTGCTCTCTCTTAATGATCTTGTAGCTGATATACGAGTAATTTCACAACTACAAGTGCAACCTAAGTCTAAATGTTGTAGTGATAAATCGTCAAACCACGGACAACGTCGGGTATTTCACCTAGTAACAAAGAAACACAAGACTATTGGACAAGTACAACCTAAGTCTAAATGTTGTAGTGATAAATCGTCAAACCACGGACAACGTCGGGTATTTCAGTTAGTAACAAAGAAACACAAGGCTATTGGACAAGTACAACCTAAGTCTAAATGTTGTAGTGATAAATCATCAAACCACGGACAGCGTCGGGTATTTCAGTTAGTAACAAAGAAACACAAGACTATTGGACAAGTGCAACCTAAGTCTAAATGTTGTAGTGATAAATCATCAAACCACGGACAACGTCGGGTATTTCAGTTAGTAACAAAGAAACACAAGACTATTGGACAAGTACAACCTAAGTCTAAATGTTGTAGTGATAAATCATCAAACCACGGACAACGTCGGGTATTTCAGTTAGTAACAAAGAAACACAAGACTATTGGACAAGTACAACCTAAGTCTAAATGTTGTAGTGATAAATCATCAAACCACGGACAACGTCGGGTATTTCAGTTAGTAACAAAGAAACACAAGACTATTGGACAAGTACAACCTAAGTCTAAATGTTGTAGTGATAAATCATCAAACCACGGACAACGTCGGGTATTTCAGTTAGTAACAAAGAAACACAAGACTATTGGACAAGTACAACCTAAGTCTAAATGTTGTAGTGATAAATCATCAAACCACGGACAACGTCGGGTATTTCAGTTAGTAACAAAGAAACACAAGACTATTGGACAAGTACAACCTAAGTCTAAATGTTGTAGTGATAAATCATCAAACCACGGACAACGTCGGGTATTTCACCTAGTAACAAAGAAACACAAGACTATTGGACAAGTACAACCTAAGTCTAAATGTTGTAGTGATAAATCATCAAACCACGGACAACGTCGGGTATTTCAGCTAGTAACAAAGAAACACAAGGCTATTGGACAAGTACAACCTAAGTCTAAATGTTGTAGTGATAAATCATCAAACCACGGACAACGTCGGGTATTTCACCTAGTAACAAAGAAACACAAGACTATTGGACAAGTACAACCTAAGTCTAAATGTTGTAGTGATAAATCATCAAACCACGGACAACGTCGGGTATTACACCTAGTAACAAAGAAACACAAGACTATTGGACAAGTACAACCTAAGTCTAAATGTTGTAGTGATAAATCATCAAACCACGGACAACGTCGGGTATTTCAGCTAGTAACAAAGAAACACAAGGCTATTGGACAAGTACAACCTAAGTCTAAATGTTGTAGTGATAAATCATCAAACCACGGACAACGTCGGGTATTTCACCTAGTAACAAAGAAACACAAGACTGTTGGACAAGTACAACCTAAGTCTAAATGTTGTAGTGATAAATCACCAAACCACGGACAACGTCGGGTATTTCACCTAGTAACAAAGAAACACAAGACTATTGGACAAGTACAACCTAAGTCTAAATGTTGCAGTGATAAATGATCAAACCACGGACAACGTCGGGTATTTCACCTAGTAACAAAGAAACACAAGGCTATTGGACAAGTACAACCTAAGTCTAAATGTTGTAGTGATAAATCATCAAACCACGGACAACGTCGGGTATTTCAGTTAGTAACAAAGAAACACAAGACTATTGGACAAGTACAACCTAAGTCTAAATGTTGCAGTGATAAATGATCAAACCACGGACAACGTCGGGTATTTCACCTAGTAACAAAGAAACACAAGGCTATTGGACAAGTACAACCTAAGTCTAAATGTTGTAGTGATAAATCATCAAACCACGGACAACGTCGGGTATTTCAGTTAGTAACAAAGAAACACAAGACTATTGGACAAGTACAACCTAAGTCTAAATGTTGTAGTGATAAATCATCAAACCACGGACAACGTCGGGTATTTCAGTTAGTAACAAAGAAACACAAGACTATTGGACAAGTACAACCTAAGTCTAAATGTTATAGTGATAAATCATCAAACCACGGACAACGTCGGGTATTTCAGTTAGTAACAAAGAAACACAAGACTATTGGACAAGTACAACCTAAGTCTAAATGTTGTAGTGATAAATCATCAAACCACGGACAATGTCGGGTATTTCACCTAGTAACAAAGAAACACAAGACTATTGGACAAGTACAACCTAAGTCTAAATGTTGTAGTGATAAATCATCAAACCACGGACAACGTCGGGTATTTCAGTTAGTAACAAAGAAACACAAGACTATTGGACAAGTACAACCTAAGTCTAAATGTTGTAGTGATAAATCATCAAACCACGGACAACGTCGGGTATTTCAGTTAGTAACAAAGAAACACAAGACTATTGGACAAGTACAACCTAAGTCTAAATGTTATAGTGATAAATCATCAAACCACGGACAACGTCGGGTATTTCAGTTAGTAACAAAGAAACACAAGACTATTGGACAAGTACAACCTAAGTCTAAATGTTGTAGTGATAAATCATCAAACCACGGACAACGTCGGGTATTTCACCTAGTAACAAAGAAACACAAGACTATTGGACAAGTACAACCTAAGTCTAAATGTTGTAGTGATAAATCATCAAACCACGGACAACGTCGGGTATTTCACCTAGTAACAAAGAAACACAAGGCTATTGGACAAGTACAACCTAAGTCTAAATGTTGTAGTGATAAATCATCAAACCACGGACAACGTCGGGTATTTCACCTAGTAACAAAGAAACACAAGACTGTTGGACAAGTACAACCTAAGTCTAAATGTTGTAGTGATAAATCACCAAACCACGGACAACGTCGGGTATTTCACCTAGTAACAAAGAAACACAAGACTATTGGACAAGTACAACCTAAGTCTAAATGTTGCAGTGATAAATGATCAAACCACGGACAACGTCGGGTATTTCACCTAGTAACAAAGAAACACAAGGCTATTGGACAAGTACAACGTAAGTCTAAATGTTGTAGTGATAAATCATCAAACCACGGACAACGTCGGGTATTTCAGTTAGTAACAAAGAAACACAAGACTATTGGACAAGTACAACCTAAGTCTAAATGTTGCAGTGATAAATGATCAAACCACGGACAACGTCGGGTATTTCACCTAGTAACAAAGAAACACAAGGCTATTGGACAAGTACAACCTAAGTCTAAATGTTGTAGTGATAAATCATCAAACCACGGACAACGTCGGGTATTTCAGTTAGTAACAAAGAAACACAAGACTATTGGACAAGTACAACCTAAGTCTAAATGTTGTAGTGATAAATCATCAAACCACGGACAACGTCGGGTATTTCAGTTAGTAACAAAGAAACACAAGACTATTGGACAAGTACAACCTAAGTCTAAATGTTATAGTGATAAATCATCAAACCACGGACAACGTCGGGTATTTCAGTTAGTAACAAAGAAACACAAGACTATTGGACAAGTACAACCTAAGTCTAAATGTTGTAGTGATAAATCATCAAACCACGGACAATGTCGGGTATTTCACCTAGTAACAAAGAAACACAAGACTATTGGACAAGTACAACCTAAGTCTAAATGTTGTAGTGATAAATCATCAAACCACGGACAACGTCGGGTATTTCAGTTAGTAACAAAGAAACACAAGACTACTGGACATGTACAACCTAAGTCTAAATGTTGTAGTGATAAATCATCAAACCACGGACAACGTCGGGTATTTCAGCTAGTAACAAAGAAACACAAGACTACTGGACAAGTACAACCTAAGTCTGACTAGACAGTGAAGGAGTGTCTGCTACTTGACCGTCGCGTGTCAGGGAAACAGACTGCAGATGTCTTGCATGAAATCAAAAGGTCGCTCTTTCAGCTCTTATCACTTTTCGCAGTTGAGCAGTGACACTTTTCTGGTAGAATTAGTGTCAGTGTCCGGGTATAGGAATCGAACCGACAACCTCCCATAGACGTTACGGCTTTAGCCGGACTTTCCCTCTTTTCTAGCTAAGGTACTTGGGATATTGTGTGACGGATATTCCGTTAGGTACAGGTTTATCAAGATCGCTGCATGTTCTGCACGTGGCTGCTGTAATTTGATTCCAAACTGAATAGGTTAATTACACACGGCTGTTTAGCAAACAAAGTCCCTTGGCCTGGATGAGCGGAGTCCAACCTTCACACCAACACAGCTCCCGTGTATGTTTGCTTCCCCTCAACTCCAATACACTATACTAACAGTCGCTCAAATACCAAACTTGCCATTTAAGTTCAGTGTCTTTCTAGGATGTGACAAGAACACTTTTAGAAAATTCCTTACTCCACACTACCTTTATTACATGGGACATTTATAGAAAATATTACCTAACATTCCCCAAAACGTCTAACAATTTCGGTTAAACACACGTGTTTAAGACAATTTCATGAAAAATCTGATATGCTACTCTCACATGACTTTCTCTACTATTGTACTAACCATTCTTACAAACTCTTATTCCTATATCTTCTTCGTGTTAGTTAAGGTAAAAATTTGTACAAATTATCTTATTGCTTATTTCTTGTTAAGCTTTGTGCGATTGTGAAATCTTTTAAAGCTTTGAGATTCTGTTCTCTTTGCTCACTTAACATATAAAAAATGAGCAACGATGATCCATTTCACAAAAGTTCGAAGTTTTTCGAAGCTCACACACATAACAAGGAATATCTCCGAAATGGTTCACCCTACAAGAAAGTTTTTTCAGACATAAATTGTGTGTTTTAGCAAGATCTACATTTTTTGCACACTATGATTTGGTCTATCTCTAACGGTTTACCGGTTATGCAAAAGTCATCCAGAGTAAATACGACTATAGGGGTTATAGCCAGAAAATTCAACTTATACACTTCATTTGTCATAAAAATGTTTCGAACATGTGACATATTAGTCAAAATCGTTGGAGCGATTTTGAAGAAAATGAAAATTTTTTAAAAATTTTCCATGTGAAGGTTAGTTTAGGGTGGGGCTATTTTCTTCAAAATGTGCGTGTGGCATCCTTGAAAGACATTAAACTTAAATACCAACTTTAGTTTTTAGCCGACTTTTCGTTTTTCAGATATGCTGTCCACAGAAGTCCAATATCAAATTCAAATTTCAAATTCAATTCCTGTCAAATATAATATTCTAATTCACGGTTATATGTTTTAACCGTGCAAAGAGAACGGGATCTCAAAACTTTTAAAAGTTTGACTATATCTCAAAGCCTACTGTATTCCCATATTCCCCTTGTACCTACAAGGAAATAAGCAATAAGATAATATTATGCCAAATATTGATACACTTCTTAGTCACTAATGAACATATGTTTATTATCACATAACATTTGAAAGTGCGTCCGTAAATAACGTTAGTGCAACACAATTGTGTGGTAAAGAGTGGCACACTCAGCATAAAGTGGAAGGAGCTAAATCCAACATCCCCTCTTTCGCAAATGTTGGACATGACTATATATAACATTTTCACGATAAAGAAGACGACTTCCGTATTACTGTTTTTACAAATTTATAGTAAAGGAACCTTTTCAGTTAATAATATGTAAAAGTGTAATAATAATAATTACATATTTGCGAGAGAAGTATGTAGGATTATTTGCTCGTCTTATACGTCTTCTCCAAAACACGAGCATTGTCCTTATTTTATATCTTTAACGTCATTAAGATAACATGGTTATAAACGCATTTCATTTCGTCATAAAAACTTTTGGGATTCTTTGTGATGCGTTTTTATTGCCGTCCCTAGAGTAGAGGATTTCAGGAAACGCACCTGAGCACGGAAGATAAAACTAGCATTGTTCCCAGAGGAATTTACTTCTCTGCGACGATTTTATGACGTCACTCAATGCTTGTTTTTATATCTTAACATAAATATATTATCATTCCATTCCAATAAGTCTGCACTTGATTACGGAATAAAATCTGTTTAAACTATCCAGTAGAAGTTGTTTGAAGTTTATTAAAAACTAATTTATTTGCATCCAACACGGACTGTTTGTCAGATTAATAAGGTAGATAGAAATAGAGATAAATTCAACAACTAAATTCAGCGGAAAGAAGTAGTTAGGTTATGAATCTGAGAACAGACGCTACTAGACAAAAGAGGGAAGATGTGATAAACTTGATCATGGCGCATGCGTGCAGAAGAATTGCTTTTACTCGACTTTACACGATCTCCTCCATGCATTATGTTGTGGTTCTGAAGGTTTTCCAATAAATGCTGCATTTAACACATCAGTGTTTGGTTTCAAAATATGAAAATATGTTTAGCTTCTAAAAAGTCTAAATGCATTTTTACTTTCTCTACTGGTAAGTAGGGGAAGTATTGTATTCCACCCAAAAATTCGATGTCGAGATTTCACCGGAAATATATGTTTTGAGGCCCCCTGAATCCAAAAAAAGCATTTTTAGAAAAAGGTCCGTGTGTCTGTGTGTCTGTCTGTGGACAGCGTAACTCAAAAACGAAAAGACGGTTAAAAACCAAAGTTGGTATTTGAGTTTAATGTCTTTCAAGGATGCGACACGAAGATTTTGAAAAACATAGCCCCACCCTAAACTACCCTTTACATGGAAAATTTTGATTTTCTTGAAAATGGCTCTAACAATTTTGATTAAAATGTCATATGTTTGAGATATTTTGATAACAAATGAAATGTATATCTTGAATTTTCTGGCTATAGCCACTGTAGTATTTACTCTGGACGACTTCTGTATAACTGGTAAACCGTTAGAGATAGACCAAATCATACTATACAAAAAATGTAGATCTTACTAGAATACGCAATTTATGTCTCAATAAATTTTCTTGTAGGGTGAACCATTTCGGAGACATTCCTTATTATGTGTGTGTGTTTCGGAAAACTTAGAACTTTCGTGAAAAGGATCAACGTTGTTCATTTTTCTATATGTTAAGTGGGCAAAGGCAACAGAATCCCAAAGCTTTAAAACATTTGACTATCGCACAAAGCCTACTGTATTCCCATGTTCCCCTTGTACCTACAAGGAAATAAGCGATAAGATAATTTGTACAATGTTTATCTCAACTAACACGAAGAAGATATAGGAATAAGATTTTGTAAGAGTAGGAAAAATTTAGACACGCCTCATCCATCATGGACCCGTACAGTCAAAACGGACATATTATTAAACAACAGTTTATTTACATTTTTGCGTGAACTGCGCCTCGTGCATCTCAATTAATATGCATAACAGCTTTTGCCATTTAAGTAATAATATTAAAACGCCCAGTAAATGATTAAAACTGTCTTAAAAGGCTAAATCAAGCACGCAAACTTGCGAGGTGGCAATGGCATAGCACCAGGCATACAAGTCCTACTATTGGACGTGGTACGTGCTTTCAGGAAGTCTCGAAATAGCTGAATAGGATTGTGACGGGTCCTCTGCGCTAAGCCACAGTGACACAGGTTCGGGTCTCAGCATTGTAAATATTTTTTTATGTTCATCAAAACTTGGAAACCGAATTCACAATAATCAAATTATGAAGTCCCTGAGGGTTTAGGACATTATAATTTAAATCGTTTTTGGTTGTCTGCATTTTTAACAGCACAATAATTCATTGTGTGTAAAATTGAGTTTAACTTCCATGTTAAACTCTGACAATGTAATTCCCTTGCTTTCTGTGTTCAAATGTGTATAAATGATCCTTATTTCAATTGCACCTACCTACAGATGTGTTTAAACAACTACATAATTGTAGTTCACCAATAAAGAAACATCAAACAATGTCATAAAACATAAATAAAACAATAAAAATGAATATGATAACAGTTTTCAGAATAATAGTTTGTAAATTGTGAGGATTGCACGGTAGGTGATTCGAACCACCTTCACAGCAGACAGATTACTTCGGAGTCTTGCGCCCGTTCCAACTGAGCTACCTAGTAACGTGTGAGTTAGACATTCCGTTTAAGATGTAATATTAGCTGGTTCCAGTGAACATTTGCAGAAGTGCAAACGTCAGCTGTCTAATTACGAATATATTAAAAAGCGATGTGATAACATCTATATTAGTACTAATTTCATCGAGTGTTTAACATCTATGTGAAATACGCGGCTAGAACTGGTAATGGGGTCGATGTTTTCAGGTTGGGGGATAAAATGTGGATTGCATAAAACTCGAGAATAAGGGGCAGCTGACTCGCCTGGTGTAGAAGAAAGAAAATATCTTTGGTAGGTGCCATTTTTAAATGTTACGATTTCAGGTTTTGTTAGAGATGTATTGGTGAGTAGTATGTTGTGTCAATAACGTCATTGCTATTTTGTTGCCCTATTAATTACTTCATTAATTTTCTTGTATTGCTGCCGCAAATAGCGTAATTTCACACAATTTCAATGCTAGTATTCATAAACGCTATTTAACGAAGTATGAACAAAGAGAAACTTAAACAAGGAATATATTTGTTACTGAAAACAGAGTATACTTTGAGTTGGCAGCCCTGTAGGCTGGGAACGGAAGAAGCGGCGATGAGAAAAACAGTCCGCAGGGGAAATTTAAGAAAACGGAGGGGAGATAGCGATGGCAACCTGGAGACTCTAATGAGGAGAAGCTCCTTTCAAAAGACTTGTGGAAAACTTACAACAGTAGTAAAATTCATCTAATAAATTAATGGTAAAGAATGAAGGTATCTGTTGTTGGCTTCGCAGACCGAAGAAAACAAACAGATAACATTATCTAAATGTAATTAATAAAAGAACATTTCTTAGTAAGTTGGAATACGGTAAAGAATTCTCATATAAAAATCTGATGTATTACACTCACATGACTTTCTCTACTCTTGTACTAACCATTCTTACAAACTCTTATTCCTATATCTTCTTCATGTTAGTTGAGATAAACATTTGTACAAATTATCAAACTGCACCCTTGTGTAAGACAATTTGAATAATCATAAAATTATGTTAATTCATGGCGGTTTTACATAGCCATGATCAATAAAATATGTCATAATTTCGTAAATTTCTTATGTTTGAGATTATTTCAATTTTAAACAAAATAATGTTACTTGAATTTAAAAATTTCGAAAATAATACAAGCATGTGATATCTAGACTAACGTATAGGCATGGAGAATGCCTTAAATATCTTGAAAGAGCTCAAATTATTATTAAAATTTCATTTATCCCACAGTTAACCATAAGTGCACATTTCTAAATACAGAATATTTCATTAGCAGATATGAAATTATAAAAGTAAAAGTTGTTCTACCCAAAAATTCGATGTCAATAGTTCACCTCAAATATGTTTTTAGGCACCATGAATCCAAAAATGAACCATTTTTATAAAAAGTTATTCGACTGTGTGTGTGTGTGTGTGTGTGTGTGTGTGTGTGTGTGTGTGTGTGTGTGTGTGCGCGCGCGCGTCAGAGAACGGAATTTGAAAGCTTTATAAGAGTCGATCTCTTTTTGGGTGAAATGCGACACTTCCTCTACTTTAGTATACGTAGTAGTCAAGGGCATAATCTTCTCAGCGTATTGCTGTGTTATCAAGCCATAGGATAAGGTGAAAAACGCACCTGAAGGGACTCTAGAAAAAGACGCAAATTCCGCCGAATTTTTTCTTTGGCGCTCTTTGTACATTAAGAGCAGATAAAAACATCTTTATTAGTACTGTTCTGATTCAAGGGCATTTAGGAGAAGTTTTAAAGTTTGATTTTTAATTAGCTATCGCAGGTTTAAATCCGCCATAGTTACCTCGTCTACATTGCATCATTATTTCCTTACACCTTACAGTTCCTCTCCAAGTGTAATCGCTCTGAAAACGGGTCCTGCGATTATTTTTGAGGTTGATTGGAGCGAGGAGAGGCTTCGAGATTTCTTTGCACAGCGAAAAGAAGGGCACAACTGGCGTGGAAGGGGAAGCGAACGGAGATAACAAAAATGAGAAGGAGAACAAGAAACGCAAAAGACGCTAGACAGAGAGGACGGAGATTTGATTAATTTACTGGAAACTTCCTTCACAGACGACGCAAAATATGGCGTACACAGTGAGCAATGAGCACATTCTTCTGTGACGTCATATTGCGCGCCTCTCTTCTCACATCTTTTGACACTATCTTCAACGCCATTAATTTCTCTCTCCTCTAGAGAGGGCCGTAACTAGGCTGAGAGCTTCTAAATGCGTAGACGGGAGTATGTTGGGCTTGATGTTGCTCGATATTGTTGTAATATCGATTATAGGATTCACTGTTACAAATTATTACAGTGATTTAATACATACTTATATTAAAATGAACATTTTGTGTATTTAACATTCGAGTTATCCTGTTCTGTGACAACGTATGTTTTAAAGTTTAAGCATTTTAGGTGAATTTTAATTTCATCTGTTTAATTTCTGTGCATTGCATTCTAGAAGACGAAAAAACTAGCTATTTAATAATTTAATAAACATATTACTCGTGTTTATTGAACATGCAACACACGGCGAACGCGAAATATCACGTTGCCAAGGAGTTTGATTGAAGGCGAGCAAAGGCGTGTATACCGCCATTCAAAAAAAAGAGCAATTCCACATGTCCCACTCCTGACACCAAGGTGGAAAATACACCGGAAATGGCTTAGCTAGAACTCTCGAGAACTTACGCGACACTTCCTTTGTTTATGCCACCTCGATTGCTAACAGTCCAGTACAACAGCAGTGCCGCTGAACAGCCCGACCTTGAACTTGTTTCCCCTATATTTATAAAGGCTAAAGGAAATTATGTAGGGCGGGACCGTGGGGCAGTGGTTAGACAGCCAGCCTGCCACCTAGGTGACCCGGGTTCAACCCCAGGGGCAGATTTGTGGAATTCGCAATGGACAAAACGACGTCAGGGTGGGCTTTCTACGGGTTCTCTGGTTTCCCCTGCCACTCATTACACCAATTGTTCCATATTCACCTTTCTATCCATTTCGCTTGCATTTCATATCATTCTCTCTTTCACTCTCATACTTGCAGGTGTTCACTCTGTCTGGTACATAGGTTCCTGTGTTCCCTGACAGACGCCTGACTCTAGACACTGACTTGTAAGTCCTACATAAGGGGAGGGTAATCACTTCCTCACTCTCATACTTGCAGGTGTTCACACTGTCTGGTACATAGGTTCCTGTGTTCCCTGACAGACGTCTGACTCTAGACACTGTCTTGTAAGTCCTACATAAGGGGAGGGTAATCACTTCCTCACTCTCATACTTGCAGGTGTTCACTCTGTCTGGTACATAGGTTCCTGTGTTCCCTGACAGACGTCTGACTCTACACACTGTCTTGTAAGTCCTACATAAGGGGAGGGTAATCACTTCCTCACTCTCATACTTGCAGGTGTTCACTCTGTCTGGTACATAGGTTCCTGTGTTCCCTGACAGACGTCTGACTCTACACACTGTCTTGTAAGTCCTACATAAGGGGAGGGTAATCACTTCCTCACTCTCATACTTGCAGGTGTTCACACTGTCTGGTACATAGGTTCCTGTGTTCCCTGACAGACGTCTGACTCTACACACTGTCTTGTAAGTCCTACATAAGGGGAGGGTAATCACTTCCTCACTCTCATACTTGCAGGTGTTCACTCTGTCTGGTACATAGGTTCCTGTGTTCCCTGACAGACGTCTGACTCTACACACTGTCTTGTAAGTCCTACATAAGGCGAGGGTAATCACTTCCTCACTCTCATACTTGCAGGTGTTCACTCTGTCTGGTACATAGGTTCCTGTGTTCCCTGACAGACGTCTGACTCTAGACACTGTCTTGTAAGTCCTACATAAGGGGAGGGTAATCACTTCCTCACTCTCATACTTGCAGGTGTTCACTCTGTCTGGTACATAGGTTCCTGTGTTCCCTGACAGACGTCTGACTCGAGACACTGACTTGTAAGTCCTACATAAGGGGAGGGTAATCACTTCCTCACTCTCATACTTGCAGGTGTTCACTCTGTCTGGTACATAGGTTCCTGTGTTCCCTGACAGACATCTGACTCTAGACACTGTCTTGTAAGTCCTACATAAGGGGAGGGTAATCACTTCCTCACTCTCATACTTGCAGGTGATCACTCTGTCTGGTACATAGGTTCCTGTGTTCCCTGTCAGACGTCTGACTCTTGACACTGACTTGTAAGTCCTACATAAGGCGAGGGTAATCACTTCCTCACTCTCATACTTGCAGGTGTTCACTCTGTCTGGTACATAGGTTCCTGTGTTCCCTGACAGACGTCTGACTCTAGACACTGACTTGTAAGTCCTACATACGGGGAGGGTAATCACTTCCTCACTCTCATACTTGCAGGTGTTCACTCTGTCTGGTACATAGGTTCCTGTGTTCCCTGTCAGACGTCTGACTCTAGACACTGACTTGTAAGTCCTACATAAGGGGAGGGTAATCACTTCCTCACTCTCATACTTGCAGGTGTTCACTCTGTCTGGTACATAGGTTCCTGTGTTCCCTGACAGACGTCTGACTCTAGACACTGACTTGTAAGTCCTACATAAGGGGAGGGTAATCACTTCCTCACTCTCATACTTGCAGGTGTTCACTCTGTCTGGTACATAGGTTCCTGTGTTCCCTGTCAGACGTCTGACTCTAGACAGTGTCTTGTAACTCCTACATAAGGGGAGGGTAATCACTTCCTCACTCTCATACTTGCAGGTGTTCACTATGTCTGGTACATAGGTTCCTGTGTTCCCTGACAGACGTCTGACTCTAGACACTGACTTGTAAGTCCTACATAAGGGGAGGGTAATCACTTCCTCACTCTCATACTTGCAGGTGTTCACTCTGTCTGGTACATAGGTTCCTGTGTTCCCTGACAGACGTCTGACTCGAGACACTGACTTGTAAGTCCTACATAAGGGGAGGGTAATCACTTCCTCACTCTCATACTTGCAGGTGTTCACTCTGTCTGGTACATAGGTTCCTGTGTTCCCTGACAGACATCTGACTCTAGACACTGTCTTGTAAGTCCTACATAAGGGGAGGGTAATCACTTCCTCACTCTCATACTTGCAGGTGATCACTCTGTCTGGTACATAGGTTCCTGTGTTCCCTGTCAGACGTCTGACTCTTGACACTGACTTGTAAGTCCTACATAAGGCGAGGGTAATCACTTCCTCACTCTCATACTTGCAGGTGTTCACTCTGTCTGGTACATAGGTTCCTGTGTTCCCTGACAGACGTCTGACTCTAGACACTGACTTGTAAGTCCTACATACGGGGAGGGTAATCACTTCCTCACTCTCATACTTGCAGGTGTTCACTCTGTCTGGTACATAGGTTCCTGTGTTCCCTGTCAGACGTCTGACTCTAGACACTGACTTGTAAGTCCTACATAAGGGGAGGGTAATCACTTCCTCACTCTCATACTTGCAGGTGTTCACTCTGTCTGGTACATAGGTTCCTGTGTTCCCTGACAGACGTCTGACTCTAGACACTGACTTGTAAGTCCTACATAAGGGGAGGGTAATCACTTCCTCACTCTCATACTTGCAGGTGTTCACTCTGTCTGGTACATAGGTTCCTGTGTTCCCTGTCAGACGTCTGACTCTAGACAGTGTCTTGTAACTCCTACATAAGGGGAGGGTAATCACTTCCTCACTCTCATACTTACAGGTGTTCACTATGTCTGGTACATAGGTTCCTGTGTTCCCTGACAGACGTCTGACTCTAGACACTGACTTGTAAGTCCTACATACGGGGAGGGTAATCACTTCCTCACTCTCATACTTGCAGGTGTTCACTCTGTCTGGTACATAGGTTCCTGTGTTCCCTGACAGACGTCTGACTCTAGACACTGTCTTGTAAGTCCTACATACGGGGAGGGTAATCACTTCCTCACAATCATACTTGCAGGTGTTCACTCTGTCTGGTACATAGGTTCCTGTGTTCCCTGACAGACGTCTGACTCTAGACACTGACTTGTAAGTCCTACATAAGGGGAGGGTAATCACTTCCTCACTCTCATACTTGCAGGTGTTCACACTGTCTGGTACATAGGTTCCTGTGTTCCCTGTCAGACGTCTGACTCTAGACACTGTCTTCTAAGTCCTACATAAGGGGAGGGTAATCACTTCCTCACTCTCATACTTGCAGGTGTTCACTCTGTCTGGTACATAAGTTCCTGTGTTCCCTGACAGACGTCTGATTCTAGACACTGACTTGTAAGTCCTACATAAGGGGAGGGTAATCACTTCCTCACTCTCATACTTGCAGGTGTTCACTCTGTCTGGTACATAGGTTCCTGTGTTCCCTGACAGACGTCTGACTCTAGACACTGTCTTGTAAGTCCTACATAAGGGGAGGGTAATCACTTCCTCACTCTCATACTTGCAGGTGTTCACTCTGTCTGGTACATAGGTTCCTGTGTTCCCTGACAGACGTCTGACTCTAGACACTGACTTGTAAGTCCTACATAAGGGGAGGGTAATCACTTCCTCACTCTCATACTTGCAGGTGTTCACTCTGTCTGGTACATAGGTTCCTGTGTTCCCTGACAGACGTCTGACTCTAGACACTGTCTTGTAAGTCCTACATAAGGGGAGGGTAATGACTTCCTCACTCTCATACTTGCAGGTGTTCACTCTGTCTGGTACATAGGTTCCTGTGTTCCCTGACAGACGCCTGACTCTAGACACTGACTTGTAAGTCCTACATAAGGGGAGGGTAATGACTTCCTCACTCTCATACTTGCAGGTGTTCACTCTGCCTGGTACATAGGTTCCTGTGTTCCCTGACAGACGTCTGACTCTAGACACTGACTTGTAAGTCCTACAGAAGGGGAGGGTAATCACTTCCTCACTCTCATACTTGCAGGTGTTCACTCTGTCTGGTACATAGGTTCCTGTGTTCCCTGACAGACGTCTGACTCTAGACACTGTCTTGTAAGTCCTACATAAGGGGAGGGTAATCACTTCCTCACTCTCATACTTGCAGGTGTTCGCTCTGTCTGGTACATAGGTTCCTGTGTTCCCTGACAGACGTCTGACTCTAGACACTGACTTTTAAGTCCTACATAAGGGGAGGGTAATCACTTCCTCACTCTCATACTTGCAGGTGTTCACTCTGTCTGGTACATAGGTTCCTGTATTCCCTGACAGACGTCTGACTCTAGACACTGACTTGTAAGTCCTACATAAGGGGAGGGTAATCACTTCCTCACTCTCGTACTTGCAGGTGTTCACTCTGTCTGGTACATAGGTTCCTGTGTTCCCTGACAGACGTCTGACTCTAGACACTGTCTTGTAAGTCCTACATAAGGGGAGGGTAATCACTTCCTCACTCTCATACTTGCAGGTGTTCACTCTGTCTGGTACATAGGTTCCTGTGTTCCCTGACAGACGTCTGACTCTAGACACTGTCTTGTAAGTTCTACATGAGGGGAGGGTAATCACTTCCTCACTCTCATACTTGCAGGTGTTCACTCTGTCTGGTACATAGGTTCCTGTGCTCCCTGACAGACGTCTGACTCTAGACACTGACTTGTAAGTCCTACATAAGGGGAGGGTAATCACTTCCTCACTCTCATACTTGCAGGTGTTCACTCTGTCTGGTACATAGGTTCCTGTGTTCCCTGACAGACGTCTGACTCTAGACACTGTCTTGTAAGTCCTACATAAGGGGAGGGAATGACTTCCTCACTCTCATACTTGCAGCTGAGCAAGTGAGAGCAGCACTTCAGATTCTTTAAAAAATACATTGCAATCGAATCTCAGTAGGTTTTGTGAGGTTAGGAATGGTTATTGAGTGGAACACATGGAGTGGATGATATTCAAGTATTGCAGTAAAGTGTATTTCTTGGAAGTGATTACAGAAACAATTGAAGGTTAGTGGAGCAGACAGCGCAAAGTGCAAATGGAATGGAGTCATTTTCTTTAAAAGCGCAACGTGAACAATGTTGGTGCCTAGGGAAATAGCAGCTTCAGGAAAACGTCGGGATATAGTTTGCGTTCAGACCCTGGCACTGAACTATGAGTGGAAATATATAAAATTGGTGATCTTTTGTTGAAGACCCATAAAACTTGATGTTTTAAATGCCCTAGATACAGGAGTTAACTTGTTATTGAATTGTGATTTTGATAATTACTAATATTAAAAAAAAAATTGGCCATCGAAGTATTCAATATTTTTTCCAAAAAGTGTTTGTCATTGCTAAATAAAAATACGAGGGTTTGCAGAAATAACGAAAAGAAACATATGTATATCTAGAGTTAACTTTATCTATAAAAATTAATATTTTAACTTAAGTATTTTTATTACTATACTGAAATGACAGCAAAAAATTATCCTTTTTTTGCAAAACTATCGTAAATGGAAATTTGAACTTGCATGCACGCCAATTTTCATATCACTGTGACAAAAACTGTGAACATTAGCAATTTTCACAAATGCGTCCCTGAATTTTGTAGTGGTTTTAAGGGTTTAAAATGGAAACCGTTACAAAAAAATCTGATGTGTTGCACTCACATGACTTTCTCTACTCTTGTACTAACCATTCTTACAAACTCTTATTCCTATATCTTCTTCATGTTAGTTGAGATAAACATTTGTCCTTATTTTCTTGTAGGTACAAGGGGAATATTAGAATGCAGTAGGCTTTGTGCGATAGTCAAATGTTTTAAAGCTTTAGGATTCTGTTGTCTTTGCACACTTAACATATAAAAAAATGAACAGCGATGATCCATTTCAGGAAAGTTCTAAGTTTTCCGAAACTCACACACATAACAAGGAATATCTCCGAAATGGTTCACTCTACAAGAAAATGTATTGAGATATAAATTGTGTATTTTAGTAAAATCTACATTTTTTGTAGAGTATGATTTGGTCTATCTCTAACGGTTTACCAGTTATGCAAAAGTGGTCCAGAGTAAATACGACTACAGGAGCTATAGCCAGAAAATTCAAGATATACATTTCATTTGTCATCAAAATATCTCAAACATATGACATTTTAATCGAAATCGTTAGAGCCATTTTCAAGAAAATCAAAATTTTCGAAAAATGTTCCATGTAAAGGGTAGTTTAGGGTGGGGATATTTTCTTTAAAATCGTCGTGTTACATCCTTGAAAGACATTAAACTTAAATAGCAACTTTGGTTTTTAATCGACTTTTCGTTTTTGAGTTATGCTGTCCACAGACTGACAGACACACAGACACACACACGGACCTTTTTCTAAAAACGCTTTTTTTGGGTTCAGGGGGTCTCAAAACATATATTTCCGGTGAAATCCCGACATAGAATTTTTGGGTGGAATACAATACTTCCCCTACTTACCAGTAGAGAAAGTAAAAATATGTGGAATAATGATAAGTCACAAACTTGGGCCGGTAATCGATCGCAAAGCTAAGTTTAAGGAAGTACTCGTGGCTAAGGCAGGCAGAGAAACGCCTGAGTGGTAGGTTACGTGCAGCACAGAGATGAAGCGGAAGTTGCCTATAGTTGTGCATAACTAACACATGCGTAGAGGAATAAAGCTGCAGAGAGAGGGAACTTGACCCTGAGGGCATGTTAAAACAGTTAACCAGACGAGGCTGTTATATTGCCCTACCTGTGACATAGAGGAAACAATAGGGGTCACATTTTAATTAGCGCGAGCGAGAGAGCGAGAAGGTAGCCATGTAAACATTGTGACCCACGGTTCAAACCTAATGAGCCCCAGCGGCTGTCCAAAACTTACATCACACACACAACTACAATAAAAGCTTTCACTTGTATAAGAATATGCACCCAGCCGTCTTATGTTTAACACGTGGGTAACTGGATAACAGCTGGAGTTCGCCATTTAACTAGGCGTACGGATGCTCCCACACATTCCCTACATTTGAACCATTTGTTCGTCATGCTTTGAGGTCTCCTGAATCCAAAAAAGCATTTTTAAAAAAAGGTCCGTGTGTGTCTGTGTGTCAGTCTGTGGACAGCATAACTCAAAAATGAAAAGTCGGTTAAAAGCCAAACTTGGTATTTAAGTTTAACATCTTTCAAGGATGCCACACGAAGATTTTGAAGAAAATAGCCCCACCCTAAACTACCCTTTACATAGAAAATTTTTCGAAAATTTTGATTTTCTTGAAAATGGCTGTAACGAATTTGATTAAAATGTCATATGTTTGAGATATTTTTATGACAAATGAAATGTATATCATGAATTTTCTGGCTATAGCCTATGTAGTCCTGTTTACTCTGGACGACTTTTGCATAACTGGTAAACCGTTAGAGATAGACCAAATCATACTGTACAAAAATGTAGATCTTGCTAAAATACACAATTTATGTCTCAATAAATTTTCTTGTAGAGTGAACCATTTCGGAGATATTCCTTGTAAAGTGTGTGAGTTTCGGAAAACTTAGAAGTTTAGCGAAATGCAACAATGTTGTTCATTTTTTTAAATGTTAAGTGTGCAAAGAGAATGGAATCTCAAACATTTCACTATCGCACAAAGCCTATTGTTTTCTGCATCTACAAGGAAATAAGCAATAAGATAATTTGTACAAATGTTTATCTCAACTAACACGAAGAAGATATAGGAATAAACGTTTGTAAGAATGGTTAGTACTAGAGTAGAGTTAGTCATGTGAGTGCAACACATCAGATTTTTTAGATTTAGTTTTAAATCCTACTATTGCGTTATTAGCTAAAATACTGGAACCAAAGCTAACGCGAGGTTTTAACAAATCAGTCTCAACTTGTTTTGTGAGGTTATGTTTCGACAAGGGATATAAAAGTCATTTATCTGAGATTTCCCTCTTGAGGTAAGGAGAAGGAACGCCATTTAAAGTGCTTGATTGATAAGCTGTAAGGAGGGTCCGATGGCGGGGATGGGTGGGTAGGGGGGGTGCCGGGGGGGGGCAGACGCAGCAAATGGCTCCAGAGGCAGATTGTGTGTATGCCGCGATCCAGCCACTGTAAACTTTGGCTACATACTTCGCCAGGGGTAGAGGATGGGCTCATTTATCTTCATTATACCCATTTTCAACCCTCAAGTCCCAATCCATTCTCATGCCCTTTCTACCGCATTTTCAAACCTCGTGCAATCTCGCAATATCTTGCACGTCTGCTAGGTATATCCTCTTCTTACACGCGTCTCTCTGTATTGGACACTTGCTCCAAATCCCAACTTTAGCGCTAAGGGCCGCTATTATAAAGGACTTCTTCAACTCTCGGCTAGGTTTAAACTATACTTTAACGTTTTCCTTCGCTTTATATACACTCCAACTTAATGCCCAGATATACCCCCAAAAGGAGTGACAGTCAAATATGTTAAAGCTTTCAAACTCTCTTCTCTTTGTACGGCTAACATAAAAAATGAATCACGATGTTGCATTTGACGAAAGTGTTTTCCGAAACTGACATAATTAACAAGGAATATATCTGAAATGGTTCACCCTACAAGAACATTTATTGAGACATAAATTGTGTATTTTAGCAAGATCTACATTTTTTGTACAGCATAATTTGGTATATCTCTAACGGTTTACCAGTTATGCAAAAGTCGTCCAGAGTAAATACGACTACAGGGGCTATAGCCAGAAAATTCAAAATATACATTTCATTTGTCATGAAAATATCTCAAACATATGACATTTTAATCAAAATCGTTAGACCTATTTTCAAGAAAATCAAAATTTTTGAAAAATTTTCTATGTAAAGGGTAGTTTAGGGTGGGGCTATTTTCTTCAAAATCTTCGTGTGGCATCCTTGAAAGATGTTAAACTTAAATACCAAGTTTGGCTTTTAACCGAGTTTTCATTTTTGAGTTATGCTGTCCACAGACTGACAGACACACACACACATG
Source organism: Tenodera sinensis (assembly GCA_030765045.1). Classification (NCBI taxonomy): domain Eukaryota; kingdom Metazoa; phylum Arthropoda; class Insecta; order Mantodea; family Mantidae; genus Tenodera; species Tenodera sinensis. The sequence continues at coordinate 184,647,863 of CM060965.1, read as the reverse complement.
CACACGCACACAGATACACACACACACGCACAGAGATACACATACACACACGCACACACACGCACACACACACGCACACACATACACACACACGCACACGCACACACACGCACACGCACACACATACACACATACACACACACACGCACACACACAAGGACCTTTTTCTAAAAATGCGTTTTTGGATGTCTCAAAACATATATTTCCGGTAAAATCTCGACATCGAATTTTTGGGTCGAATACAAAACTTTACTTACTATATGTACTAGAGAAAGAAAAAGGTAATTTTCCTTAACTTCGTAGACCTAGTCATAAATAAAGATAACCTAAATGACTGATATGGATATGACAAGTAGTAGTCAGTTGCTATGGGCAGATTGACCTGAGCTAAACGCCTTCAACGCAACAGTACAATAGAAAATCAAACAGAAAGGAAACAAACGACACGACTTCTCTTTATAGAACCTTTTCTCCTGCACGCGGCGTCAAAAAAAGCTTTAGAAGAAAAAAAGGATTTCTTCCCCGAGTTGAACAAGTACATACAACAATTTATCGATGGGCGGAAGGAAAGTGATAAAGGAAGTCGGAAAAAACCTGAGAGTTTGAAGCAGACTTGGGAACCGTCTACTGCAACTTTGACCTTCGTTCTCTTCCCCTCGCTTTACCTTTTGGCCTAGTTTTCAAAACTCTGAAGATAGTAATTATTCCCATTTTCCTTTAGGCTATTACCAGCTTCGGCATGGAGTATGACGTATATAGGCTCCAATATCTATATAAGTAGACAAAGTAATGTATTCCATCCAAAAATTCGATGTGGAGATTTCAACAGAAACATATGTTTTGAGGCCCCCTGAATGAAGAAAAGCATGTTTAGCATAAGATCCGCGAGAAAATTTTGATTTTCTGGAAAGTGGCTCTAATGATTTCCATTAAAATGACATATGTTTGAGATATTTTTATGGCAAATGAAATGTATATTTTGAATTTTCTGGCTACAGCCCCTGTAGACATATTTACTCTGGATGACCTTTGCATAACTGTTAAACCCTAAGAAGTAAACCAAATCTTACTATAAAAAATGTAGATCTTGCTAAAACGCACAATTTATGCCCAAATAAACTTTTTTGTGGAGTGAACCATTTTGAAGATATTGCTTGTCTTTTGTGTAACTTTTGGAGAACATAATCTTGGTAAATGGAACATTGTTGTTCGTTTTTCATATCTTAAGCATGCAAAGAGAACGGAATTTGAAGGTTTTGAATGATTTGACCGATAGATTTTAAAACAAGATTCTGTTTAGACGCCGTATTAATTAATTAATATCTGAGGTTAGAAATGCCTTTATTATGTGCGTTGGCAGAACTGCTTTTTGCGATTCTTTCGTCAACTGTTTAGTGTAATGTCGGCCATTTTGAACTCTTGCTGACTGCCGATAAGCTGCGTAAAGATTATGGAAGAAGTATCTTGAAGCTGAAAGAGATAACTGCTAACTTCCTGCATAGGAGAAGAAAAACAAGAATACTTGGTCGAAGAGTAAGTAAAGAAAGCTATATAAACTCAACACATCGTACTTCTAGAAGCTAAGCTAAGGAATGCGTATGTCCTCCAGTAGGCGAGAAATGTTCACCAGCAAGTAGGCTATTAACAGAAGAGAACTGAAGCCTGGGAGTAAGTTTTTGTAAACGATCTAGCAAGTAAAGTAAACCTCACTAAATGTTATCTTCTAATAGTAGCCTGTTTTGCAAGACAAGAAGAGGGTAAACTTAGTGGAAACCTTGATAAAGGCTTATCAAACATTAACAAGTACTTTACCTAATCGATTAAACATGCAAACTGTTGCTTGTTTACAGGTTACAGCCTGAGCTCTGGGTCATTCATCCCGTTCTGCATTTAATGATCGTGTAAGTTAGGTGGCCTACTCCCCTTCACTGCAGGGGCTTCTTAGTGTACAATTATATTAAAAGATTCGATGTGTTGCAGTCACATTGCATTGCATTTTTAAAACTGCTTTTAAATGCTTTACTTACCAATGTTATTAGAGCAGATGCTGAAACTGGCCACAGTCGTTGGCACCTCAGTTGGTACATCAGCTGCTGTTATCGTCCTTCCGGCAGCGCAGTGGAAATCACCGTGCAGCGCTTCTTAAATTTTTGGATTAATAATACAAATTATTAATTTCGTTGTAAATGTAACTAAACGTTCATTTCGTCGAAAAAAGCATTTAGTGGCGAGGGCTAACGTTAATTGTGTGAATAATCGCTATAGAATTAATTCTGGAACTGTTTTATTGTGTATTAAGAAATTTCATGTTATCTCGATCCACCAAAGGGTTTTGTCCCTGTTTGTAAAATATCAAGAAATTAATCTCTTATGTTGGGGATGTTTTAATGCTAAAATCGATATTTGTGCAGTAGTGATGTTGATGCAAGTATTTCATGACCAGTTTTGGTTTAAGTATACAGTAATCAGGGCCAAAAATGTTCCCGACCAGGGTTATTAATATTAATGTTTTCCACGGAGCAAGCATCCGCGTCATCAATCCGGCACCGCCACACATCACTATGCAAATGAGAAGAGGAAGTGAGGAAAATGCAATCGTGGTGGATGAGAAATTAGCCCAACATTAAGCTACGACCAGGGAAACCCGTGAAATATGCAAGGTGGACTGACGAGCCTTACACTCGTGACTATGCCTTTTACTTTGCAAAGAAAGGGGAAATAACAATTGAAGTTACGTTCTTGTTATCTGGAGGTGGTTGCCTAAACAGTTAAGAAATAAGGGTGAAGCCTGCACCACAGTGTTTTATGCTACAGAGGGAGGGAAGAGGTTAAGAGGCAGTTCTCGGAGGAGTGTCGGCAGACCGTGGTAGCTTTTATCTCACAAAACAGCAGCGGCAATAGGAAAGGACGGATAAAATAGCCCCTTCTTGGTCGCCTTCCCATCCCGGTTTATGTATCGGTCCCAGTTGAGTGTTTCCATGGCCACCCCCCCCCCCCCCTTCATCCTGTCCCACTGGGGCCCATACTCCATCACCCGCTAAACCTCCAGAGAAATTTCACCTCTCCTCCACCGCAATCCGTTTACACCGTCACGCTATTACCCTCTTTTTCTTACGCAAGATGCAACAAAAAGGTGACCCTAGTGGGACACAGGTCAAACGAAACAGAAATACCCCCATTTGATCTGTACGTATGTATATCATGGACTATTTTCTCTACCTCTGCTTTCTTCTCTACAGTTCTGATATATGAGAGTAAATTAATAAACCATTTTTAGAAATAGGTCCATGTGTCTGTGTGTCAGTCTGTGGACAGCATAACTCAAAAACGAAAATTCGCTTAAAAACCAAAGTTATTATTTAAGTTTAATGTCTTTCAAGGATGCGACTGAAAGATTTTGAAGAAAATAGCCCCACGCTGAACTACCCTTTACATGGAAAATTTTTCGAAACTTTTGATTTTCTTGAAAATGGCTCTAACGATTCTGATTAAAATGTCATATGTTTGAGATATTTTCATGACAAATGAAATGTATATCTTGAATTTTCTCGCTATAGCCCCTGTAGTCGTATTTAATCTAGACGAGTTTTAAATAACTGGTAAACCGTTAGAGATAGACCAAATTATACTATACAAAAAATGTAGATCTTGCTAAAATACACAAAGGTGTGCAAAGAGAACGGAATCTCGAAGATTTAACAGATTTGACTATCGCACAAAGTCTACTGTATTCCCATATTCCCCTTGTACCTACAAGGAAATAAGCAATAAGATAATTTGTACAAATGTTTATCTCAACTAACACGAAGAAGATCTACGAATAAGAGTTTGTAAGAAAGGTTAGTACAAGAGTAGAGAAAGTCATGTGAGTGCAACACATCAGATTTTTATAAACAGGTCGTTGAAGAATAGGAGTTGGTAATGCAATACAAACTTGCTTTGTTTTATATCATATTTGTATGCTTCATAGTAAGTTAGGTTATGATTGAAAGAGCAGTTGATAGTGTGGCATGGAATGTTAAAGAATTTTGCTCTATAAAGATGATCATTCTAGGTTTATTGCCCTGGCTGTAAGGTAGGGATTACACGGGTCTCGCCGCATAGTTCCCTTTATAGTGGCGATATACGGGGTTTAAGGGCGTCACAGAGAATTACGACCCACCAAGTCTTTTGGGGTCACAGACGTGCTCCTTGTGCAGTCGGCAATCTTACTTGAGATACCTAACCGTTTGAACACTTTTATGAACCATGTGTTGTATACGAACTCCAGGTCACAAACTTGTGTTCATTTACGGCGTTACATCGCGAAGAAAAAAATAACCCATGTGTTGCACTCACATGACTTTCTCTACTCTTGTACTAACCATTCTTACAAACTCTTATTCCTATATCTTCTTCATGTTAGTTAACATAAACATTTGTATAAGTTAACTTATTGTTTATTTCCTTGTAGGTACAAGGGGAATATGGGAATACAGTAGGCTTGTTCGCTACCAGCATATTCTTACGAGATTGTGCACTCGGGGAAAACTAATACAGGGAGAGATGGATAAAGCTGCCTGTTTGACAAGGGAGAAATCGCACCATTATTGGAAGGCGGGGGGCGGGGGGGGGGGGGAGGGTCGCATATCAATTTACTGCACCCTGATTAACCCGCATCTTCCTGTATCACTGATTGTCCAGGGCCAAAACGTTTAAAGACAATCATTGTTATAAACGGAACGTTTGAAATGTAAGGTGGACTGATTAACAATATGCTAATAGTCCAGATCGGGAAATATGCAGTTCATTTTATTTTCAGTGTGATTTATGAAAAATGTTTTAATTTTAGCTCAGTTATTTAATATTTAAAATTGGTGCATGACTAATTATAACGCTCTCCTGTAAATTTCAAGCTAATAAGTTATAAACAAAGGTCCAAGGATCATTTGAATGATGCAAAACTCTGAAAAATTTTGACAATATATTTTTTTAACTTTATCTAAATCCAGTCAACCTACAATTCCCCAGCACTATAACATATGGGGCCCTCTGTTGCTTTTTCAGTAGCAGTTTTTGAGAATTTTAAGTTTCCTTGGTCATTTCTTAATATGAAAACTTTTCGCTTCCTCATTATTAACAACAATTAGAAATTGCTCTTACCTAACCTATTAAATTACTAAACAAAGCCTAATAACTGAAACACTGAAATGATCTCGCAAGATTACAGAATTAGATAAACACTGCCGGCAGTTCTGTGTTTACAAGCATTTCAGCTCGATATATCGAATTCATTTCAGAATAGCCAACTCACAAAATTCCCTGCAAGAGACTAAAATCAAAGCCAGGGAAAACGAAAATTGCATTTGAAAGCTGAAGCGACGAAGTTTTGCGAGAAAAGCTCACCCACATTGGTAAATTCAAATTCCCTTCTGGAGCTTTCAAATGGTCGACATTGAGAGAAAGGAAAGAGTAAAAATAAAAATTTTCAGCAATTTTCACCAAATTTCATAGCTACATCGCCTCAACTTTACCCAGCGATGTTTTCATCTACTCCATCTTTTTCCCACTGTCACTCTGAGCGCAAATAACATCGGAGGCAATTTGCCAACGTAACCAGCAGAACAACGTTTGCGTGGAAGTTCACAAAACTCTCCCCTTAAAACCTTGAGCTGGTGAACAATAAGCACTTTTAACAACATGCTTTAGAGAAAAGGGAAGAGAAGCTAATATGACAGTGTTGTAGTCCGTTTTACAGAGTTAGCTCATATAATCGTTGAGTGTCTTGATATCGGGTAAACGTCTATTTGGCATGCAAACTCGCAGCTTCATTTGCATAGCAATAAGCACTTGCATACATATCCAACACTTCCTGATTAGAATAATCAATATGGATCATTAACTTTAACTTAACAAGTATTTAAGGTTATAAATCCCTTACTTCCAATATCGTGGTTTAATTATACTTGCGTATGACATTTTTGTAAATTTTTACTTTTTCTGCTACGTATATTATACTATTCGATGTCGAAATTTCTCCGAGATATATGTTTTGAGGTCCCCTGAATCCCCAAAAAAACATTTTTAGAAATGGGTGTCTGTGTGTATTTATGTGGACAGTATAACTCAAAAATGAAAAGTCGCTTAAAAAGCAAAGTTGGTATTTAAGTTTAATGTCTTTCAAGGATGCGACACAAAGATTTTGAAGAAAATTGCTCCACCCTAAACTACCCTTTACATGGAAAATTTTTCGAAAATTTTGATTTTCTTGAAAATGGCTCTAACGATTTTGTTTAAAATGTCATATGTTTGAGATATTTTGATGGCAAATGAAATGTATATCTTGAATTTTCTGGCTATAGCCCCTGTAGTCGTATTTACTCTGGACCACTTTTGCATAACTGGTAAACCGTTAGGGATAGACCAAATCATACTATACAAAAAATGTAGACCTTGCTAAAATACACAATTTATGTGTCAATAAATTTTCTTGTAGAGTGAACCATTTCGGAAATATTCCTTGTTACGTGTGTGAGTTTCGGAAAACTTAGAACTTTCGTGAAATGGATCATCGTTGTTCATTTTTTTTATATGTTAAGTATTCTAACATTCCCCTTGTACCTACAAGGAAATAAGCAATAAGATAATTTATACAAATGTTTATCTCAACTAACACGAAGAAGATATAGGAATAAGAGTTTGTAAGAATGGTTAGTACAAGAGTAGAGAAAGTCATGTGAGTGCAACACATCAGATTTTTTAAATTTACTATAAGTAGTGTATAAATGAATAGTGCAACCTAATTTTGAAGGCTCTTCGAGGGCAGAGGCATAATCTTGCACTGTGCAGTAAGTGTTCAGTTGTCTTTTTCTTACCACATAAATGGACCCTGCTGAAGAAAGGCGAAAATCTACCATCATTCTTTTAGAACAGATCCCAGCCATGCACCTTAATTTTCCAGAGTTTAATAGAGAGCGTGGATTAACATTAGAACGAATTTGCATTTCCCAGGACTAAAGTTTTTCTTCTTGTCCTTCTCTCCCCCTCCTTTTTTTTTTAATTCTTTGCTCTGTTCCCATTACAGTTTCCACTGCTCCTTCATGGTCTTGGAAAGTTTTTGTAGGCAACAGTTTGTGCTAGTTATTTCATTACCTACGCCTCTTCTATCTGTGCTGCAGTTTGAGTCAATCACTGGAATCTTCAACATTCTTTCCGGGGCTGGCTAAAATTCAATAAGGTTTTCCATCCGGGTGTGAGTGAGGGGACGGGAAGAAACATTATCACATTTTAACCTTCGTTTTGTCTTGAAACAGTACGAACGAAAAGATTTGTACAACGTTTACATTTTCTGTGGCTTGTGTCGAAATACGTTTCAAGTGCTTAAACACAGTTATGTGTGGTTTTTTTGTTGCTTTATCTTCTTTCATTACGACTGGTTACGTCACTTCACCTTCCTTAGAATAAGACATTCTAAAGAAAAGGAATAAACACATTGAAAACACGGAAAGGTTAACATTTTAGAACACAATAAAGTGATAGAAAAAGTAACTAGACCGATTTTATCATTTTATCACAATGGTGTCAGAGGTGGGGTTCGTCGAAATGTCCTTTGTCACAGATCAATGCATAAAGCAGGACAGAGAAGCTCCAATACGTAGTCAGCAACAAAGAAGGCTGTGCGTTTAGAAAAGCTGAGCGCTATAAGTCAGTGTAGCTAAAGCAATTAGCAAGGTATTTTGTAGTGAGGTATTAAGGGAAGAGCGTGCCTTGTGTACCCTGAACAGTGCCTTACTTCTATAAATTACTACCATTGAACTATTTATAACATTTCTTATCAGGCATCCAACGATTTTTTTACAATAAAACTTATTTTGTTAATACCTATACAACTTTTTTTATTTAAAACGTATCACAAGTTTTTAAATTATAATGAACCAATGTACTTTATATTGCTATAGAACAAAGTATTCATACTTAAAAATTATTTTCTACTTTTTAGTTCGATTTAGTATTGGTATTTTTTATTTTTTGAAACTATAACTTATTTTTAATTTTTTGGTCTCAAATTTTTATATTGAAACTTTCTAATTTGAAATATTTTTAAAAATTTTGAACTCGAACATTTTTTCCAATTTTTTTTATTGAATTTTTTCAAGTAGCTTAGATTTCAATTACTGTTTTAACTACACTATCGGCTGTTGTGAACTTCCTGACTCCGGAATCCTTCCCCCAAAATCGTGTTCCTCTCAGGTCTTCTCCCCGGGCATCTCCATCATTGAATATTTACAAGTGATTTAATTGCTTCTTCCAGTGTAACTTGTGTCGATTTCCATACTACTAGCTCTTGTGGGTGTCTGGGCCCTGGGTGAACTCCGCGCCACGATAGTATCCTTGGGTCTCGTGTTCTTTTATATATAATTAAAGCAATTTTCAACACAACAATAATAACAATTATAATAAATAGTATTTAATTTTACTTACAGTGTCCGTCATCTGTGAAATAATTAGATATTATCTTGTGTGGATACGCCAGGCGTAACTTGAAATGCTTTTAAACTTGAGGGAAGCATAAAGGTGGAAAGGGGCAAAAAAGAGGACTTAAATAAAAATGCATCAGAGAAATAGTTAAGCTAGAAAGAGGAAGGGAGAAATAATTTCAGTGTTATACATGGTCCAAACAGGGGACAGAACAGGTAAGCTCCAAAAGAGGTGGGGGAGGTGGGTGGGTATAAAAAAGGAGGGGGAGGGGGCGGGAGGAGCATTTGCAACTCAAAGCGTTGCAGCTAATTTGCATTTCAATAGTAGTTGTAGCAGGACTAGGCATGTTGGTGAGACTGCTACAGGTGGAGAATTTCAGCGTGGTAATGTAGGCAGCCCTCTTTACTCTTCCTATCGGTTCCCATGCTTAACAAAAAATAACGACAAAAATCTAATTTGAAAGGAACTTTTTATAGCGTTCGTTGCCTGGAAGTGGTAATTGTATTGATGCGTTCAAACGTAGGTATGTTGTGTGTTGACGATCTTTCATTTCACGCTCCATATAACACGTGACTGCATCTTGGTGCACGTGACCTAAACTTTACTAAGGCAGAGACAGACATATGCAATAAGCATACGTCCTCTAAAATCAATAAAGACAAAAATCGACATATCGACAATTTGTTCAGGTATTAAGGAATTTTTAGCTTGAAGACCTGGCAACCCTATGAGTAGTGTAATTAAATATTTTTTCCTTTCTATTTACATGCTGGGAAAGTGATATGTTTACAAAGCACTATGTTAGAGTTATTATAACCCAATTTCATTTTACATATGTTTACTTATTATCGTAAATATTATTCTAATGAAATAAATTTGTTTTCTCGTTTTTGAAAATCTACCCTTTGAAGTTTGTAGTATAACAAATACACGATTAAAACATCGGACACTAGCGACAATCACATGCAGCGAAAGGTATTATAAACACTGACAGATGGTCGTGTGATATTGGAGTATAATTGCAATTAAGATGGTCGCATAAATATCATAAAAGACGCTACCGCTTACGTCATGAAATATTCTCGCAATATTCTTCTGTCCGTGTGTATGCGAGTGAACTGTTCCTAAACGTCTGAACGTGTGTGTGCGATAAACGTTATCTGAGAATGGTTTACATTCACAATATGACCCGATAGAAGATGTTCGCATTAATTAATTAATTAATTGGATCCATCAAGCGTCGCTGTGATAACCTTTCAGAAATTCCGTATTTGGTGCTGCGATCGGATTCTAGGAAATTTTCTCACAGCTGAGCGTTAATATTACATTAAATGTTCGCGTTTGTGGAGAAAAGCTATTTAAATGTGTAATTAACAAATATACATTGTGAAAATTGTGCTAGAGAGGGAACAACCATTGCAACATTATACAACAAATGGTAGTAACCGTTATAAAATTAAGGTTATGGATATAAAATATGGACAAATAAGCGGTTTTTCTGCATACTGCAACATTTTCCGTACAAATAAAGCACAACCATCTCTGGACATGGCCAGTAATTAATAATAATTAAACTCATTGATTAGTTATGACCAATATGTGCTAATTATTAGCACTTACTGATCATAACAAATCACTACAGCGAAGCGGGCGTGCTTTTTTAAGATGCTTATGATTCAGTGTGATGTGCATTATAGGTACAGCCTGGAATCCACCCACCCACCCACCCACTCTTTCTAGTACGTTTTCTTATGCCTACAGTAATAAATCAAGTAATTACAACACCCATGGTCATTTTCCCGCTACAGAGCATGCGCAATGGCGAGTTTACATATACAACGCTTAAACAGGGCGACATCTGTCTAGTGAATAGCGTATTTCTATCCCCCACTTAGTTGTAACACAGTTGTAACTGTGTGTGTACGTGAATGAGTCAGCTAATACTAGCCCAAATAACTCTGTTAATAAGTTCCATAAGGTACACCTTACTTAGTGTGTCCTTTCTTGAACTAGTTCAGGGTTACATAACCTCATTTCCAGGAATAGAGTTCTCGTGTGTACAACTGTGCCAAACCAATTACTCTTCAAACATCTGCCGGCGGGAAACTTTCACGACTTTTAAAAGGGGAACGCTGTCACATTTATTAATTACAACTTAAGTGAAACCAAATACTCATTTACATGATGATGAGAACGTGGAACACGCAATGTAACTAGACGTTAATACTCACTTGTAATTTTAATAACTTTACAAAGGAATTATAGGCACGTAGATACATTTTCACCAGTAATATCACAAGATGAGTGACCTAACCTATAAATTCTCGATCAGAGCGAGAAGGAAAATGAGAAGTAGTCCCTATCTTAAGATACAGTTTCTGACATGGGACATACGTCACACAACTCGACAACGTTGTGTTGAGGTTGGTCAGGGAACTGAGCTAGTTCGCAGCTAAAAGAAAGCTAAGCTTGACGCGATATAGGAAAACGATAAGTGAGTGAGTGAGTGAGTGAGTGAGTGAGTGAGTGAGTGAGAGTAAATCAGAGGGAGGTAATGCATTAACAGAGCATCTGAGAGGTGTGGGAGGTTTAATCTAATTACGTACAGCTCGCTCTGAACCTAACTTGCCCTCAGGGACATTCCGACACTTGCACCTTTAACACCAGACCACACGGAAACTTGTACGTGCAAGACTACTCCCGGGACGCAGTTCGACATGAACTATTCTTGAAGACTTCGTCTGGTAAAGTAGCGTTAGCAACAAACAGTGCGCCTGCTTGGAGAAACGAGTCTGGCATCCGCACTCTCAAATTATTTATAGCATCTTCTTTCGTGCGGTAGTAATTTAATATGTTTCTATTTGATAAGATGTTTCTAAGACATCAAAAACGAAAAGTTGGTTAAAAACCAAACTTGTTATGTAAGTTTAATATCTTACAAGGAAGCAACAAAGATTTTTAACAAAATTTCTTTACCCTAAACTACGTGGAATAGAGCTTATGTTATAGCTTATCACTAACAATAGAAATAACCATTTGAAATATAAATGACAATAATGAATGTTTGTATGTTTCTCCTGTATGTGCTACTAAATCACTTGACCGATCACCTGAAGGCTTTTATAATATGCATTATACTATACAACGTCTTACATTCACACAGGTTTTTCTGCTTGCTTTTCTTCCTGTGATATTTGGGGTTGAGGCAATATTTCTTGGTAAGTCCTCTAAAATAACTTAATACAAAATTATAGAGGCGGTGGAAAGGCCTCCTAAACTTAAGAATGGTAATTATAGTTGGTAATTGTTTTCTTTCCATGGCTTGGGTAGACGTCACAACAAGAAGATAAAAATTCGCATACATTTAATAATTTGTTTGTGTAAAGTGTTATTTTAGACGAACATTTTTGGTGGTGAAAGAATGCAAAATAACGACACATAGAACAAGTGTAGAATCAGTGAAGCGGCATAAAAAAGAAAGAAGAATATGAACTTATAAAAATATAGATAGTCCTGTTTGTGGCAGTGTGAACCCCGTAACGTGACGTACAAAAGGATGCCAAGGCCCTAGATAAGTATAGACTTATTCAGGCTCGCCGCTGATCTAGCTCAGCTAAAACAAATCACGTGATCGCTTACCACGCAGTAGACGGTACCCCGCACCATTCATAAACAGCGCTTTTGCATAGTGTTTTATCTCTGTTTTTATTTAATTATCTTGTTAATTTTGTGTTCCTTTTAGATTTTGTACAGGTGTTTAAGACAGCTGGCAATGAGAGCAACACAAGCAGCAAGCGATATTTCACAACTGAGCGTGGGGTGGGCGTCGCTTATGGTAATGGTTATGCTTCTCCACTTTAAATAAAAGCCAAGTCAATTACAGGAACACCGTGGGCGTCAGAGTTCAGGTAATATCACCTTTACTTCTTCAGTAGGCGGCCTCCATTCCATGTGTTGGCGGTATATCTATCATAAACTGATCTCAGGCCTCTTCTATTCCCATATTCCCATTGTACCTACAAGAAAATTAGCAATAAGATAACTGCTGTAGATGCTTACCTCGACTAACACGAAGAAGATATAGCAATACGTATTCCAAGAACGGTTAGTACAAGAGTAGAGAAAGTCATGTGAGTGCAACACATCAGATTTTTCTTTTAAAGTTGCAAAGACGCATGAGTTAGAAATAGTAAAGTGCGTACCAAGAACTGGAAGTGATACTTATTCAGGTTGGGAATACGAGGTCTGCATTCGAGATCTGATAAATAACTTACTTTTCGAAAAAACCGTAAGGAGCAATAGTAAATCAAAATTGCTTTTCCGTACTTTATTAGACATTAAGAAAAAGTGCATTCTGAATGTGAACAAATGAAAAGCTACATCTATGTTGTCTCAGATAGAGCTAATAATTTGTATATTTCATGTGAAAATCCAGGATATACTGAAGAAATAGAAAGATTTGAATCGATTCTTAATGTTAACAACGTGTCCACTTGCACATTTAATATTTCAATCAATAAATAACTCATACGTTTGTATATTCTGCCAAGGATTCATTAATAAGCTAGTTTTAGGTTAGTATGCTATTGGGTATGACGTCACTTCCTGCTGTTGCCGTGGGAATTGATAAACGAATTGTAAATTTAGCTTACACTAGCAAGTATGGTTAACTTAGTTATGAAGTGTTTGATAAACGTATTTTAATGCCTGTGCCGAGTGCTGGGATAGGAAATGTGCTGTGGATATAGGAGTAAGCTTCTGTAAGAATACAGCAGGAAGGTAAAACTGGAATATTGAGGTTTTTGCTTGCTTTTTTCAGTGAGGTTTCAGTGTGTTTTTGGCAAACGCTGTGGTGATAGAATTCATAAAGTTGAGTTGCCAGGGACAGGAGCTACTAACGGTGGGCAGTTTGGGGATTTTAAAATCTAATTTGTCTTCAGTAGTAGTCCGGACGTCGTTGGCAGTGGAGAGGTGAGGTGAGGGCAACCAGAAGTAACCCACAACAAGCCACCACCACCGCCAGGTCTGGCGTCTGGACCCAGTTTGGGTGAGTGCCAAACAGAGGATTCATTAATCGTGCTAGACGCTTCATCAGTACTTGATCACGGGAACAGACCAAAATGGCTTTACTTACAGTATTACCTATAACCAAAGTCAGTCAGGTTACTTGTGTTTACTTTCTCGGCTATGTGCAGTAAGTACGGGAAGTACTGCAATCGACCCAAAATTTCGGTGTCGTGGTTTCACCGGAAATATATGTTTTGAGGCCCCTTTTAGATAAAAGACCCGTGTGAGTTTGTGTGCGTGTGTATGTGTCTGCAAAAAGCATGACTCAAAAACGAAAAGGTCTTTAAAAACAAAGATTGGTATTTAAGTTTAATATCTTTCCAAGATTCCACACTCTAAACTACCATTTATATGGAAATATTTTCGAAAATCTTTATTTTCCCAAAAATAGCTCAAATGATTTGGATTAAAATGTTATATGTTTGAGATATTTTTATGACAACTGAAATGTATATCTTGAATTTTTTGGCTATAACCTGTGTAGCCGTATTTACTCTGGATGACTTTTGAATAACTGGTAAACCGTAAGAAATAGACAAAATCTTACTACACAAAAAATATAGATGTTGCTAAAATACACAATTTATGCGCAAATGAATATTTGGAGTGAAATCCTTAGATAATTCCTCGAGTTTCACTAAAACACATTTTGTGGTTATGTCTAAGCTTGCATAGCCAATTTACCTTAATAGAATGTGTGATAAATGAATGTTGACAAAATTTAATTAAATCCTATTTAGCCAAACCTGTTGTCAAAATCCACTACCCTTTTTTACGAATAAAACTGTTTAAAATGTAGCTGTTGAAGCTATAGGTCCACTACAGACCCATATATTGATAGTAATTTCCATACAAAATTAGTAATTGCGATTTTGTTTCAATTTTTCGCCGGTTCGTTTTTTCCTAGTATACACGCAGGAATGCCAACAAACAACTGCAGGAACATTTACAAGTCACGTGCTCTGGTATGTTTGGACAGACCGCCTCCAGTTACTGGAGAATGGCTGGAAATGATAAGGCCATTGATTTATCCCGGATAATGTGCGTTGGTTCTTGTACCTACCTGCGGCTAAGGGAATAATTCAGAAGGGTTGACTTGGTGTTAGGAGACCATGTAGGTATTCCCCCCGAGATATCGGCTTACAGTCATCACTCCTTGTGTCAATTACGTCACTCACTCACTCACTCAGTACGTACTTATTGATGTAGACAAGCTTGTGTAGTAACTCACTGACTCGTAACTCTTGCTCCACTTGCCATTTTCACGTCTCTACTTCACTGAACCATTTCCCAGATATTCCTTGTTATTTGTGTACATTTCGAAAAACAAACTGGAACATCGTAGTGTATTTTCATACTCCCCTTGTACCTACATGGAAATAAGCAATAAGATAATTTGTACAAATCTTTATCTTATATCTTATCTTAGGTATATATTTAAACGAGCAATTCTTGTATATATATATATATATATATATATATATATATATATATATATATATATATATATATATATATATATATATATATTTTATTTATTTATTCCACGCAACTTGGAAACGACTAACGATTTCCATCAAATTTTGTATTTAGTTAGAGCTTTGCTTTTTAAGTTCATCTATAGATATAGGTGTGATTGCCGAAAAAACGCGATTTTACATAAAAAATAACATTTTTTATTCCCGCTTCTACAGTGCAATTCTTGTATATATATTCTCGGTATTTCAGAAACGGCTCTAAAAGTTTGTTTAAATTTTTGTATACATGCATATTACATTCACAGTGTTTTCTCTACTCACTTTTAGGTAACACATTCACATTTCTTTCTCTACCCACTCCTCTATAAACAATTTTCCATAAAAAACCTGATTTTACACCAAAGAACATTTTTATCTCCGCTTTTATAATAAGTCATACCATGTTCTGTGTGTTTGAAATAGAAATACTGTTACATTCACACTGTTTTCTCTTCTCACTTTTAAGTAACACAATTAACAGTGGTTTCTCTACTCACTCTTCCACAAAGAAATCATACAACTTTCTGTATGTTTGAAGTAGAGATGCTGCATATTACATTCATAGTGGTTTCTCTACTTACTTTTAGCTAACACATTCACATCTCTTTCTCTACTCACTCTTCTGTAAACAATTTTCCATAAAAAACGTGATTTTACACAAAAAAAATCTTATTCCCACTTTTAAATCAAGTAATACAATTTTGTGTATGTTTGAAACAGAAATGCTACATATTATATTCATATTGTTTTCTCTTCTCACTTTTAGGTAACACATTCACATCTTTCACATCTCTTTCTCAACTCACTCTTCTATAAACAATTTTCCATAAAAAATGTGATTTTACACAAAAAAATGTTTTTATCCTCGCTTTTAAAATAAGTCATACCATGTTCTGTATGTTTGAAATGGAAGTAGTATTACATTCACCCTCTTTTCCCCCTCTCAATTTTAAGTAACACATTCACATCTCTTTCTCTGCTCACCCTTCTACAAATGTCATACAATTTTCTGTATGTTTGAAATAGAAATGCGCATATTACATTCACAGTGGTTTCTCTACTTACTTTTAGGTAACACATTCACATCTTTCTCTACTCACTTTTCTTTAAACAATTCATATTATATCACCGCGAAATTCGGCACGTATATGTATTTTTCCTTGAAGAAAGTTTTTATGATAACAGTTTTACTATATAATATATTATTTTCAAATGGCTTTCTACTCGCTTTTCTTTTACGTAGCACATTCATACACCCCCTGTTTGCCCTTCAACATACAATCCATATAATTTTCTATGATTGAAATATAAATGCAACGTATTACAAAAAAAAAAAAAAAAAAAAAAAAAAAATCACAAAAACAGAGGCAAAAATCGCCGAGCGAAGCTGTTACTCTCAACTAACACGAAGAAGATATAGGAATAAGAGTTTGTAAAAATGGTTAGTACAAGAGTAGAGAAACTCATGTGAGTGTAACACATCAGATTTTTTCCATAATTAGTTCTAGTTTACAGATGTCATCTGTGGTGCTGCTTTGTTATTTAAAACCATTTCATTTATGTTGGCAATGCTAGGATGCTGGAAGCAAGAAGCATTTGACCTAGACAAGTACAGCAGAAGGGGAGCAGATGCACTTTGCAAAATATTATGATTGTTGAGATGCGTTTCTTTGTTGTAAACACAACAGGTGAAACAAAAACAAGGGCGCCACAAGTCATTAGGCATAATTATCACAAGTCTTTCTCCCTCCCTTCGCACTCATTAACACGCGTACTACCAACATTACGTAGAGATGATGACATTTACCTCACCACCCATACGCGCCCGCGCCCGCGCCCCCCCCCCCCCCCCTGTAATTAAGCGGAACAAGCACGCCCCTCTGTGGCCTATAGCCTTGCCGTTTTAAATTATGAAAATATTCGCTCCTCTCCCAGCAGAACACCCCCACAGGCTGGGGAAGTAACAGTTAGGGTGACATTTGAACTTACCACGCGCTTCACTACAGACACACACACACACCCACCCTCCAACAAAGGTATTCTTATTGTTGTTATTGTTATTGTAATTATACGCTGCCTTATGATTAACATCCTAATTTGTTTCTTTTTTACAATAAATAAAACAGTCAATTGCCATTTAGCCTTAAAATACTTTAAAACTATTTGATCAACATAATGAATTGTTTGGTTTTAAACATAATATTATGTTCAAACTTTGAAACACGAAATAAGAGTTTATATTAAATAGATCGATAAGCTACTAAACCACTAAAAATCTGATGTGTTACACTCATATGGCTTTCTCTACTCTTGTACTAACCATTCTTACAAACTCTTATTCCTATATCTTCTTCGTGTTAGTTGATATAAACATTTGTACAAATTATCTTAGTACAAGGGGAATATGGGAATACAGTAGACTTTGAGCGATAGTAAAATCTTTCAAATACCGTTCTCTTTGCACGCTTAACATATAAAAAAATGAATAGCGATTTTCCACTTGACAGAAGTATAAGTTCTCCAAAAGTCACACAAATAACCAGACGTGCTTTTCAATTTAAATTAACGTCCTCCAACGTAAGGTCATATCGGACGGTGAAATGATGCTCAAATGAGCCCGAGATCCTTGGAGCTTTAAGTTACCCGACATTCGTCTTCTGAGGATAAGGGAAAACCTCGGAAAAAAACCTTACCCGGATAACTCACCCTCAGCGAGATTCGAACTCGCGACCTTTCGAACCTAAGACGAACACGCTAACCATCACGCTACCGAGACGGGCTAGTAACAAGACATATCTGTGAAATGATTTACTCTACAAAAAGTTTATTTACGCATAAATTAAGTTTTAGCAAGCTGTACATTTTTTGTGTTGTAAGATTTTGTCTATCTCTTACGGTTTACCAATTTTGCTAAAGGAATTGAGTAAACAGGACTAAATGGGCTATAGCCAGAAAATTCTAAATATACATTTCATTTGTCATAAAAATATCTGAAACATATGACATTTTAATGAAAATCGTTCAGCCATTTTCAAGAAAATCTAAATTTTCAAAAAAAATTCCATGTAAAGGGTAGTTTAAGGTGCAGCAATTTTCTTAAAAATCTTCGTGTCGTGTCCTTCAAAGACAGTAAACTTAAATACCAACTTTGGCTTTTAACCGAGTTTTAGCTTTTGAGTTATATTGTTCACTTTCACGGACTTTTTTCTAAAACTGCTTTTTTTTTTGTTTGTTTGTTCAGGAGATCTCAAAACATGTATTTCCTGATAAATCTCGACAGATTTTATACTTCCTTGCTTATGTTTCACAACACTCACTTGTTGCGCCATATTATATTCATAGTGAATGATGCGCGCGCAGAATGAGTTAGACTGGTTACAAATTCACTTAACTGCGAATTCTTACAATTCAAATAAGCTTAGTACATCTAGTTCGTGCTTTAGCAAACACTAAGTGAGATTTCAGACCTCAGTATCAGTATTTTATCAAGGGACTATTTACACGGCGAAAGCGTCAAGAAGGCGCGCTGCGGTCAAAGCGCACGTGGTTTATTTACGTCTCGTGTAAGACTGTAACTTTGGTTCCGAAACACCCAGTACGTGCTATCACACTTCCTCTGTGATCGGGAGCAAGGTTATTGATCCGGCCTGTACACACCAAGACCATAAGTATCATCATATATTGAATTATTTTAATGGCATCATTACTTGGTCAAGCGAATTGGGATAATAACGCGGCGGCGGCGGCGGCGGCGGCGGCGGCGGCGGCGGCCTCGTATGCCAGTCGTGTAATTAAAATCGGATAATCAAAACACTATAAAGCCCTTCTCGTGCACAAAAACTACCATATTGTGTAATGTGTGTTGCAAGAGAGAGAGAGACACTCTTGTTTATAGCTCAGGACATAATTTTAATTATTGCGTCATTTACATTCTATACCATTTATCTACAGGGTGTTGGGGCATAACTACAAATATTTGTATTGGTAACTGAGGACAGTGTAATGAATACGGCTTGGAATGTTAAATCCCATAAACTACCCAAAAATACCTTTAAATAGACATAAAACATCTGATGTGTTGCACTCACATGGAAGGACAAGGCAGGGTATGTGTTTATGTTGTCAAGACGCACCGTTACACTGTTTGTTGGTATACTGAGTTAGGGAAAGTGACACCCACACAATCTGCAGTGTTGGTAGCGTCCCTAGACCGATACATAAACAAGCATGTACTGAGGGCTGCACAAAAACCAGTACTGTATTTTTTGGCGCATATCGTATTTTAATTTATGATGCAACAACTAATCTTTATTTAGATTGACGTCAATAATCAACAACAATGGGCAATAAGAGTCTCCTTCACTTCCGAAACTCAGTTTTATACACGTGGCATTGAGGAAAAGCTAGAATGTATAGAAAACGTTATTTACATGAAGATGTAATGCTTGCAGAGCTAAAACCAGCTCTCAAAGGTAATTCAGATAGAGATAAACCTCTTCTCATAACTCATATGACGACTTTTTTTACCGGAAATAACTAGAGAACTAGAAAATAAACCATCAAATAGCAATTATACGGACTCTTTAGATCGTCAAAATAATAATCATTCACTCTCTAATATAAGTATTGTGACATTGATGTACAGCAATATACGGACGAGAGGAGACCTGCAGCGGTTGTGTGTATTTGCGTGGCCATGGCGGCGCGATAACAATAAAAGGGGCCGAGAAACTTCTGATCTCGTAAGGTCACGTGACATCGGCTCCTACATAAATAGGAACACATACAGTTTAGTTGGAAGCAAAACACCGCGCACCCGCAGCATATATCTGCTCTTTAGCTTTCTTCCAAGTTTACCATCATTCAGTTTATGTTTAATCGTAATGTATTTTATTTAATAATATTTTCCTTTTCTAAATGCTTGTTTTTTGTGATTCTGTTTTACAGTACTTCTTTGCCAAATATTTATTTCCATTAGGAAGTTATTATATTAATTACGAACACTTGTACTTCTGACTGTTCCGTTCTTGTCTTTCGCACTTATACAATTATTTAAGTAACTTATTCTGGCAATTACGACCAATTAATTTACTCTTAGGTTAAATATTTAGCATTAAAATAATCCAAAGCATTATTATTAGTAACGTTGAATGTTGTTGTGGTGGAAAATGAAGTTTAAAGTTTTGTTGCAAATATAAACTTTTTCTAACAGCACAGGTTATGACGTCACTAAAATTATATTTTGTCTGCGTTATCTAGTTAGCAAATTTCCAAAAGAAGACTTTACGTTAGAAAACTAGCGGGTTTAAAACAAAAGACGCAGAGTAGCAAGGTTTGAAATATTCATCACGCTGCATGCGACGGTGCGTGAGGCGTCGACCGCACCACATATTTGCATTGCTCCACGTCATGCATCGACTGTCACACGAACACATAACCCGTGTGTTTATTTCAGTTCCTGCGAGCGCGTTTCATCTACCTCATCAGATTCCCTGCCACCACTGCCCCCTTCCTTCCTACCTTCTTTCCTTCCTTCCCTCCCTCCTTCCTTCCATCCTCCCTCCC
Organism: Tenodera sinensis; assembly: GCA_030765045.1. Lineage (NCBI taxonomy): Eukaryota > Metazoa > Arthropoda > Insecta > Mantodea > Mantidae > Tenodera > Tenodera sinensis. Next base: position 184,627,257 of record CM060965.1, on the reverse strand, counting down.
TTCCTTTCCTTCCTTCCTCCCTTCCCTCCTTCCTCTCTCCCTCCCTTCCTTTCCTCCCTCCTTCCTTCCTTCCTCCCTCGCTCCCTCCCTTCCTTTCCTCCTTCCTTCCTTCCCACAGGAACCTATGTACCAGACAGAGTGAACACCTGCAAGTATGAGAGTGAGGAAGTGATTACCCTCCCCTTATGCAGGACTTACAAGTCAGTGTCTAGAGTCAGACGTCTGTCAGGGAACACAGGAACGTATGTACCAGACAGAGTGAACACCTGCAAGTATGAGAGTGAGGAAGTGATTACCCTCCCCTTATGTAGGACTTACAAGTCAGTGTCTAGAGTCAGACGTCTGTCAGGGAACACAGGAACCTATGTACCAGACAGAGTGAACACCTGCAAGTATGAGAGTGAGGAAGTGATTACCCTCCCCTTATGTAGGACTTACAAGACAGTGTCTAGAGTCAGACGTCTGTCAGGGAACACAGGAACCTATGTACCAGACAGAGTGAACACCTGCAAGTATGAGAGTGAGGAAGTGATTACCCTCCCCTTATGTAGGACTTACAAGTCAGTGTCTAGAGTCAGACGTCTGTCAGGGAACACAGGAACCTATGTACCAGACAGAGTGAACACGTGCAAGTATGAGAGTGAGGAAGTGATTACCCTCCCCTTATGTAGGACTTACAAGACAGTGTCTAGAGTCAGACGTCTGTCAGGGAACACAGGAACCTATGTACCACACACAGTGAACACCTGCAAGTATGAGAGTGAGGAAGTGATTACCCTCCCCTTATGTAGGACTTACAAGTCAGTGTCTAGAGTCAGACGTCTGTCAGGGAACACAGGAACCTATGTATCACACAGAGTGAACACCTGCAAGTATGAGAGTGAGGAAGTGATTACCCTCCCCTTATGTAGGACTTACAAGTCAGTGTCTAGAGTCAGACGTCTGTCAGGGAACACAGGAACCTATGTACTAGACAGAGTGAACACCTGCAAGTATGAGAGTGAGGAAGTGATTACCCTCCCCTTATGTAGGACTTACAAGACAGTGTCTAGAGTCAGACGTCTGTCAGGGAACACAGGAACCTATGTACTAGACAGAGTGAACACCTGCAAGTATGAGAGTGAGGAAGTGATTACCCTCCCCTTATGTAGGACTTACAAGACAGTGTCTAGAGTCAGACGTCTGTCAGGGAACACAGGAACCTATGTACTAGACAGAGTGAACACCTGCAAGTATGAGAGTGAGGAAGTGATTACCCTCCCCTTATGTAGGACTTACAAGTCAGTGTCTAGAGTCAGACGTCTGTCAGGGAACACAGGAACCTATGTATCACACAGAGTGAACACCTGCAAGTATGAGAGTGAGGAAGTGATTACCCTCCCCTTATGTAGGACTTACAAGTCAGTGTCTAGAGTCAGACGTCTCCCAGGGAACACAGGAACCTATGTACCAGACAGAGTGAACACCTGCAAGTATGAGAGTGAGGAAGTGATTACCCTCCCCTTATGTAGGACTTACAAGACAGTGTCTAGAGTCAGACGTCTGTCAGGGAACACAGGAACCTATGTACTAGACAGAGTGAACACCTGCAAGTATGAGAGTGAGGAAGTGATTACCCTCCCCTTATGTAGGACTTACAAGTCAGTGTCTAGAGTCAGACGTCTGTCAGGGAACACAGGAACCTATGTATCACACAGAGTGAACACCTGCAAGTATGAGAGTGAGGAAGTGATTACCCTCCCCTTATGTAGGACTTACAAGTCAGTGTCTAGAGTCAGACGTCTCCCAGGGAACACAGGAACCTATGTATCACACAGAGTGAACACCTGCAAGTATGAGAGTGAGGAAGTGATTACCCTCCCCTTATGTAGGACTTACAAGACAGTGTCTAGAGTCAGACGTCTGTCAGGGAACACAGGAACCTATGTACCAGACAGAGTGAACACCTGCAAGTATGAGAGTGAGGAAGTCATTACCCTCCCCTTATGTAGGACTTACAAGCCAGTGTCTAGAGTCAGACGTCTGTCAGGGAACACAGGAACCTATGTACCAGACAGAGTGAACACCTGCAAGTATGAGAGTGAGGAAGTGATTACCCTCCCCTTATGTAGGACTTACAAGTCAGTGTCTAGAGTCAGACGTCCGTCGGGGAACACAGGAACCTATGTACTAGAGAGAGTGAACACCTGCAAGTATGAGAGTGAGGAAGTGATTACCCTCCCCTTATGTAGGACTTACAAGTCAGTGTCTAGAGTCAGACGTCTGTCAGGGAACACAGGAACCTATGTATCACACAGAGTGAACACCTGCAAGTATGAGAGTGAGGAAGTGATTACCCTCCCCTTATGTAGGACTTACAAGTCAGTGTCTAGAGTCAGACGTCTCCCAGGGAACACAGGAACCTATGTACCAGACAGAGTGAACACCTGCAAGTATGAGAGTGAGGAAGTGATTACCCTCCCCTTATGTAGGACTTACAAGACAGTGTCTAGAGTCAGACGTCTGTCAGGGAACACAGGAACCTATGTACTAGACAGAGTGAACACCTGCAAGTATGAGAGTGAGGAAGTGATTACCCTCCCCTTATGTAGGACTTACAAGTCAGTGTCTAGAGTCAGACGTCTGTCAGGGAACACAGGAACCTATGTATCACACAGAGTGAACACCTGCAAGTATGAGAGTGAGGAAGTGATTACCCTCCCCTTATGTAGGACTTACAAGTCAGTGTCTAGAGTCAGACGTCTCCCAGGGAACACAGGAACCTATGTATCACACAGAGTGAACACCTGCAAGTATGAGAGTGAGGAAGTGATTACCCTCCCCTTATGTAGGACTTACAAGACAGTGTCTAGAGTCAGACGTCTGTCAGGGAACACAGGAACCTATGTACCAGACAGAGTGAACACCTGCAAGTATGAGAGTGAGGAAGTCATTACCCTCCCCTTATGTAGGACTTACAAGCCAGTGTCTAGAGTCAGACGTCTGTCAGGGAACACAGGAACCTATGTACCAGACAGAGTGAACACCTGCAAGTATGAGAGTGAGGAAGTGATTACCCTCCCCTTATGTAGGACTTACAAGTCAGTGTCTAGAGTCAGACGTCCGTCGGGGAACACAGGAACCTATGTACTAGAGAGAGTGAACACCTGCAAGTATGAGAGTGAGGAAGTGATTACCCTCCCCTTATGTAGGACTTACAAGACAGTGTCTAGAGTCAGACGTCTGTCAGGGAACACAGGAACCTATGTATCACACAGAGTGAACACCTGCAAGTATGAGAGTGAGGAAGTGATTACCCTCCCCTTATGTAGGACTTACAAGTCAGTGTCTAGAGTCAGACGTCTCCCAGGGAACACAGGAACCTATGTATCACACAGAGTGAACACCTGCAAGTATGAGAGTGAGGAAGTGATTACCCTCCCCTTATGTAGGACTTACAAGTCAGTGTCTAGAGTCAGACGTCTCCCAGGGAACACAGGAACCTATGTACCAGACAGAGTGAACACCTGCAAGTATGAGAGTGAGGAAGTGATTACCCTCCCCTTATGTAGGACTTACAAGTCAGTGTCTAGAGTCAGACGTCCGTCGGGGAACACAGGAACCTATGTACTAGACAGAGTGAACACCTGCAAGTATGAGAGTGAGGAAGTGATTACCCTCCCCTTATGTAGGACTTACAAGTCAGTGTCTAGAGTGAGACGTCTGTCAGGGAACACAGGAACCTATGTACTAGACAGAGTGAACACCTGCAAGTATGAGAGTGAGGAAGTGATTACCCTCCCCTTATGTAGGACTTACAAGACAGTGTCTAGAGTCAGACGTCTGTCAGGGAACACAGGAACCTATGTACTAGACAGAGTGAACACCTGCAAGTATGAGAGTGAGGAAGTGATTACCCTCCCCTTATGTAGGACTTACAAGACAGTGTCTAGAGTCAGACGTCTGTCAGGGAACACAGGAACCTATGTACTAGACAGAGTGAACACCTGCAAGTATGAGAGTGAGGAAGTGATTACCCTCCCCTTATGTAGGACTTACAAGTCAGTGTCTAGAGTCAGACGTCTGTCAGGGAACACAGGAACCTATGTATCACACAGAGTGAACACCTGCAAGTATGAGAGTGAGGAAGTGATTACCCTCCCCTTATGTAGGACTTACAAGTCAGTGTCTAGAGTCAGACGTCTCCCAGGGAACACAGGAACCTATGTACCAGACAGAGTGAACACCTGCAAGTATGAGAGTGAGGAAGTGATTACCCTCCCCTTATGCAGGACTTACAAGTCAGTGTCTAGAGTCAGACGTCTGTCAGGGAACACAAGAACCTATGTACCAGACAGAGTGAACACCTGCAGGTATGAGAGTGAGGAAGTGATTACCCTCCCCTTATGTAGGACTTACAAGTCAGTGTCTAGAGTCAGACGTCTGTCGGGGAACACAGGAACCTATGTACCAGACAGAGTGAACACCTGCAAGTATGAGAGTGAGGAAGTGATTACCCTCCCCTTATGTAGGACTTACAAGACAGTGTCTAGAGTCAGACGTCTGTCAGGGAACACAGGAACCTATGTACCAGACAGAGTGAACACCTGCAAGTATGAGAGTGAGGAAGTGATTACCCTCCCCTTATGCAGGACTTACAAGTCAGTGTCTAGAGTCAGACGTCCGTCGGGGAACACAGGAACCTATGTACTAGACAGAGTGAACACCTGCAAGTATGAGAGTGAGGAAGTGATTACCCTCCCCTTATGTAGGACTTACAAGACAGTGTCTAGAGTCAGACGTCTGTCAGGGAACACAGGAACCTATGTACCAGACAGAGTGAACACCTGCAAGTATGAGAGTGAGGAAGTGATTACCCTCCCCTTATGTAGGACTTACAAGTCAGTGTCTAGAGTCAGACGTCTGTCAGGGAACACAGGAACCTATGTACCAGACAGAGTGAACACCTGCAAGTATGAGAGTGAGGAAGTGATTACCCTCCCGTTATGTAGGACTTGCAAGTCAGTGTCTAGAGTCAGACGTCTGTCAGGGAACTCAGGAACCTATGTACCAGACAGAGTGAACACCTGCAAGTATGAGAGTGAGGAAGTGATTACCCTCCCCTTATGTAGGACTTACAAGACAGTGTCTAGAGTCAGACGTCTGTCAGGGAACACAGGAACCTATGTACCAGACAGAGTGAACACCTGCAAGTATGAGAGTGAGGAAGTGATTACCCTCCCCTTATGTAGGACTTACAAGACAGTGTCTAGAGTCAGACGTCTGTCAGGGAACACAGGAACCTATGTACCAGACAGAGTGAACACCTGCAAGTATGAGAATGAGGAAGTGATTACCCTCCCCTTATGTAGGACTTACAAGACAGTGTCTAGAGTCAGACGTCTGTCAGGGAACACAGGAACCTATGTACCAGACAGAGTGAACACCTGCAAGTATGAGAGTGAGGAAGTGATTACCCTCACCTTATGTAGGACTTACAAGACAGTGTCTAGAGTCAGACGTCTGTCAGGGAACACAGGAACCTATGTACCAGACAGAGTGAACACCTGCAAGTATGAGAGTGAGGAAGTGATTACCCTCCCCTTATGTAGGACTTACAAGACAGTGTCTAGAGTCAGACGTCTGTCAGGGAACACAGGAACCTATGTACCAGACAGAGTGAACACCTGCAAGTATGAGAGTGAGGAAGTGATTACCCTCCCCTATGTAGGACTTACAAGTCAGTATCTAGAGTCAGACGTCTGTCAGGGAACACAGGAACCTATGTACCAGACAGAGTGAACACCTGCAAGTATGAGAGTGAGGAAGTGATTACCCTCCCCTTATGTAGGACTTACAAGACAGTGTCTAGAGTCAGACGTCTGTCAGGGAACACAGGAACCTATGTACCAGACAGAGTGAACACCTGCAAGTATGAGAGTGAGGAAGTGATTATCCTCCGCTTATGTAGGACTTACAAGCCAGTGTCTAGAGTCAGACGTCTGTCAGGGAACACAGGAACCTATGTACCAGACAGAGTGAACACCTGCAAGTATGAGAGTGAGGAAGTGATTACCCTCCCCTTATGTAGGACTTACAAGTCAGTGTCTAGAGTCAGACGTCTGTCAGGGAACACAGGAACCTATGTACCAGACAGAGTGAACACCTGCAAGTTTGAGAGTGAGGAAGTGATTACCCTCCCATTATGTAGGACTTACAAGACAGTGTCTAGAGTCAGACGTCTGTCAGGGAACACAGGAACCTATGTACCAGACAGAGTGAACACCTGCAAGTATGAGAGTGAGGAAGTGATTACCCTCCCGTTATGTAGGACTTGCAAGTCAGTGTCTAGAGTCAGACGTCTGTCAGGGAACTCAGGAACCTATGTACTAGACAGAGTGAACACCTGCAAGTATGAGAGTGAGGAAGTGATTACCCTCCCCTTATGTAGGACTTACAAGACAGTGTCTAGAGTCAGACGTCTGTCAGGGAACACAGGAACCTATGTACTAGACAGAGTGAACACCTGCAAGTATGAGAGTGAGGAAGTGATTACCCTCCCCTTATGTAGGACTTCCAAGTCAGTGTCTAGAGTCAGACGTCTGTCAGGGAACACAGGAACCTATGTATCACACAGAGTGAACACCTGCAAGTATGAGAGTGAGGAAGTGATTACCCTCCCCTTATGTAGGACTTACAAGTCAGTGTCTAGAGTCAGACGTCTCCCAGGGAACACAGGAACCTATGTACCAGACAGAGTGAACACCTGCAAGTATGAGAGTGAGGAAGTGATTACCCTCCCCTTATGTAGGACTTACAAGTCAGTGTCTAGAGTCAGACGTCTCCCAGGGAACACAGGAACCTATGTACCAGACAGAGTGAACACCTGCAAGTATGAGAGTGAGGAAGTGATTACCCTCCCCTTATGTGGGACTTACAAGTCAGTGTCTAGAGTCAGACGTCTGTCAGGGAACACAGGAACCTATGTACCAGACAGAGTGAACACCTGCAAGTATGAGAGTGAGGAAGTGATTACCCTCCCGTTATGTAGGACTTGCAAGTCAGTGTCTAGAGTCAGACGTCTGTCAGGGAACTCAGGAACCTATGTACCAGACAGAGTGAACACCTGCAAGTATGAGAGTGAGGAAGTGATTACCCTCCCCTTATGTAGGACTTACAAGACAGTGTCTAGAGTCAGACGTCTGTCAGGGAACACAGGAACCTATGTACCAGACAGAGTGAACACCTGCAAGTATGAGAGTGAGGAAGTGATTACCCTCCCCTTATGTAGGACTTACAAGACAGTGTCTAGAGTCAGACGTCTGTCAGGGAACACAGGAACCTATGTACCAGACAGAGTGAACACCTGCAAGTATGAGAATGAGGAAGTGATTACCCTCCCCTTATGTAGGACTTACAAGACAGTGTCTAGAGTCAGACGTCTGTCAGGGAACACAGGAATCTATGTACCAGACAGAGTGAACACCTGCAAGTATGAGAGTGAGGAAGTGATTACCCTCACCTTATGTAGGACTTACAAGACAGTGTCTAGAGTCAGACGTCTGTCAGGGAACACAGGAACCTATGTACCAGACAGAGTGAACACCTGCAAGTATGAGAGTGAGGAAGTGATTACCCTCCCCTTATGTAGGACTTACAAGACAGTGTCTAGAGTCAGACGTCTGTCAGGGAACACAGGAACCTATGTACCAGACAGAGTGAACACCTGCAAGTATGAGAGTGAGGAAGTGATTACCCTCCCCTATGTAGGACTTACAAGTCAGTATCTAGAGTCAGACGTCTGTCAGGGAACACAGGAACCTATGTACCAGACAGAGTGAACACCTGCAAGTATGAGAGTGAGGAAGTGATTACCCTCCCCTTATGTAGGACTTACAAGACAGTGTCTAGAGTCAGACGTCTGTCAGGGAACACAGGAACCTATGTACCAGACAGAGTGAACACCTGCAAGTATGAGAGTGAGGAAGTGATTATCCTCCGCTTATGTAGGACTTACAAGCCAGTGTCTAGAGTCAGACGTCTGTCAGGGAACACAGGAACCTATGTACCAGACAGAGTGAACACCTGCAAGTATGAGAGTGAGGAAGTGATTACCCTCCCCTTATGTAGGACTTACAAGTCAGTGTCTAGAGTCAGACGTCTGTCAGGGAACACAGGAACCTATGTACCAGACAGAGTGAACACCTGCAAGTTTGAGAGTGAGGAAGTGATTACCCTCCCGTTATGTAGGACTTACAAGACAGTGTCTAGAGTCAGACGTCTGTCAGGGAACACAGGAACCTATGTACCAGACAGAGTGAACACCTGCAAGTATGAGAGTGAGGAAGTGATTACCCTCCCGTTATGTAGGACTTGCAAGTCAGTGTCTAGAGTCAGACGTCTGTCAGGGAACTCAGGAACCTATGTACTAGACAGAGTGAACACCTGCAAGTATGAGAGTGAGGAAGTGATTACCCTCCCCTTATGTAGGACTTACAAGACAGTGTCTAGCGTCAGACGTCTGTCAGGGAACACAGGAACCTATGTACTAGACAGAGTGAACACCTGCAAGTATGAGAGTGAGGAAGTGATTACCCTCCCCTTATGTAGGACTTACAAGTCAGTGTCTAGAGTCAGACGTCTGTCAGGGAACACAGGAACCTATGTATCACACAGAGTGAACACCTGCAAGTATGAGAGTGAGGAAGTGATTACCCTCCCCTTATGTAGGACTTACAAGTCAGTGTCTAGAGTCAGACGTCTCCCAGGGAACACAGGAACCTATGTACCAGACAGAGTGAACACCTGCAAGTATGAGAGTGAGGAAGTGATTACCCTCCCCTTATGTAGGACTTACAAGTCAGTGTCTAGAGTCAGACGTCTCCCAGGGAACACAGGAACCTATGTACCAGACAGAGTGAACACCTGCAAGTATGAGAGTGAGGAAGTGATTACCCTCCCCTTATGTAGGACTTACAAGTCAGTGTCTAGAGTCAGACGTCCGTCGGGGAACACAGGAACCTATGTACTAGACAGAGTGAACACCTGCAAGTATGAGAGTGAGGAAGTGATTACCCTCCCCTTATGTAGGACTTACAAGACAGTGTCTAGAGTCAGACGTCTGTCAGGGAACACAGGAACCTATGTACCAGACAGAGTGAACACCTGCAAGTATGAGAGTGAGGAAGTGATTACCCTCCCCTTATGCAGGACTTACAAGTCAGTGTCTAGAGTCAGACGTCCGTCGGGGAACACAGGAACCTATGTACTAGACAGAGTGAACACCTGCAAGTATGAGAGTGAGGAAGTGATTACCCTCCCCTTATGTAGGACTTACAAGTCAGTGTCTAGAGTCAGACGTCTCCCAGGGAACACAGGAACCTATGTACCAGACAGAGTGAACACCTGCAAGTATGAGAGTGAGGAAGTGATTACCCTCCCCTTATGTAGGACTTACAAGTCAGTGTCTAGAGTCAGACGTCCGTCGGGGAACACAGGAACCTATGTACTAGACAGAGTGAACACCTGCAAGTATGAGAGTGAGGAAGTGATTACCCTCCCCTTATGTAGGACTTACAAGACAGTGTCTAGAGTCAGACGTCTGTCAGGGAACACAGGAACCTATGTACCAGACAGAGTGAACACCTGCAAGTATGAGAGTGAGGAAGTGATTATCCTCCGCTTATGTAGGACTTACAAGCCAGTGTCTAGAGTCAGACGTCTGTCAGGGAACACAGGAACCTATGTACCAGACAGAGTGAACACCTGCAAGTATGAGAGTGAGGAAGTGATTACCCTCCCCTTATGTAGGACTTACAAGTCAGTGTCTAGAGTCAGACGTCTGTCAGGGAACACAGGAACCTATGTACCAGACAGAGTGAACACCTGCAAGTATGAGAGTGAGTAAGAGGATGATATGAAATACAGTCGAAGTTGGGCTTATTTTGATATTTTTGGAACGCTGTGTTATGTTAAATCCGTATTTATTATACAAAACAACATATTTCACACTCTAGAGACCGTAGTTTTGATTAAAGCATTTCAACTGCTGCAAAAGCAGATTTTACTCCTAGTTATTTTTTACAGTGACATGTCAAACCATTTTAGCAATAAACGGCAGCCTTTGAAAATGCATATGGTGAGCATGAATGTGGAAATAACGAACGTGATGAAAGGTAAAAATTAACCTTTGTGCCTACCTACCTACCTTTGGTGATACGAACCGCAATATCAATCAGTTCTGCCGTGTTTCCATGAAAATGTCACAGAGAACTGAATCTATCTTATCCAATATGGGAGTTAGGAAATTAATTACTTTTACCTATTTCTTCCACCATTTACATAATGTTAATTACTACAATGGGACACTTTTTTATTTACCTTGATAACAAACAATTATAATAAAGCCCTTCTGCATGGGTCTGTGAAAACGTAAGTTAAAAAATCTGACGTGTTGCTTATTTCCTTGTAGGTACAAGGGGAATATGGGAATACAGTAGGCTTTGTGCGATAGTCAAATATTTTAGCTTTGCACTTCCGTTCTCTTTGCACGGCTAAGATAAAAAAAATTATAACGTTCCATTTGACAGAAGTATAACTTTTCCACAACTTACACAAATAACAAGGAATATCTCGGGAAGCTGTAGGTAAGTGACATATTTTGAAATGAGTTGTATCGACGGACGTTTTACACGTGTTGGTGCGACCACAAACGTAGGTAGGGTGGAGAGAAATGCTAATTGTTCCCCACCCCCTCCCCTCCTCGCCCCTCCCTTCAAACTGATGTGATCATTACCTCCCGGTCCCGAACCGAGTTCCCACATCAGTCTTCCCCAAATCCCGTTAAATACGCAAGCCTCCCCACTCTGCTGCTGCTACTGCTGGCGAGAATAAATGGTTCAGACGTAAAGGTGCAGCCGATAAATTGATTCCACTGACACTTTCAACCTCTGTACTGCATCCATGATAATCAGCAAACCCAGAAAAAGAAAAACAACTTTTTGGACAGTTGGTAGTAAAACACGGCGTTTTAGCAGTTCACAACACTGTTAAAAGCTACTTTCCTTTGTGAAAATATAAAACAGGTATTAAAAAGAAGGATATTTTATCATTTGGATTTAATTAATTGTGCAATGAAGAAATTGCTAAAAAAGCATCGTTTTGCAGTAAAACCTGACATATAAAAATAGGGACCAACATAGGTAGCCGAGCTGGGAAACCTCTTCAAAGTGCAGTAAAACACCGAGATAGCGCGGTTCCAAATTCGGATTTAGCCAAGCTACGTCCCCCAAAAATATATCGTACTTTTTATTTACTTATTGTTTTGTTTTTGAAAGTTGAGTTTATAATTTTCTTCAAAGGGCGGTACTCTTTTCGCAATTCCTAGCGTTGACCTTGGGCACTACATTACTAAGAATTTTCCGAAGTAACGAGACATGAAGAAGATATTGTGTATGTTAGTGAAGAATAAACCAGATGTGATTTATTATTGCATAAATGTTTCCTACAATCTCAATGTTCGTCACTTGTAACCTCACATTTCGATATACCGTTATAACGCGGGACTAAAGCATGTCTCTCTACAAGCACGTTATTTGGTCATTCTACTGTATTTAAAAATGGCATGTTGTCTTTCAAATTGCATACAGTATTTGAAATGGCGACAAAGTAACATCTGTTTAGAAAAATAATAAAGCATTAACATTTTTAAAATAATTATAACGAATATCTCGGAAATGGTTAGTGCAACAAAACGTTTTTTGATACAAATAGTGTTCCTTAGTGATACGTATATTTTTTACTTTCTCTACTACGTTTAGTAAGGCAGATGTATTGTATTTCACCCAAATTTCGATGTAGAGATTTCGTTGTTCATTTTTTATATGTTAGCTGTGTAAATTGAAAGGGATTTCAAGTCTGAAATATTTAACTATCGCTCAAAGCTTACTGTATTCTCATATTTCACTTGTACCTACAAGGAAATAAACAATAAGATAATTTGTGCAAATGTGTATCTCAACTAACACGAAGAAGATATAGCAATAAGAGTTTGTAAGAATGGTTAGTACAAGAGTAGAGAAAGTCATGTGAGTGTAACTCATCAGATTTTTTTTTTCAGAGTGGATAAGAGTAGATAATTGACAATCTCTCGTGGTACTGCTAATAATGACTGTTTTTCTCTTGTTTCCTTCTGGAGTTATACTGCAAATGCTTACGTCATTGCTTAGAAACGAAACAATGTATAAACGCTGTTCGCTTTTCACCTTTGATCGTGTAAAAAAAGGGGAATTGTCTATAAAATCAAAACAAGACTTACATTATCCGAGAACTGTGTGTTTTTTGCTGCATAAAACTTGTAATTTCTCCCCTTCCGCTATAAGAGTTTTATTTTTCTTGTTCCCTTAGCCTTTGACGTGGTATTTTTATTCCTTGCAGCTATAACGCACTTCTGTCCCTGTTCGTTTTCCATCTATTTGCCTTTCCATTCCGCGCGCACGACTCTGCAGCGAACAATCACCATTCCAATGCAAATTAAAATGTCTGTGGGCCCGTGACGTGAATAGTACATCAGATGAGGCTGGGCTGGTGGTTCCTATTACTCAGGTAGAGCGTTTGGCGTGCCTTTCCCACAAGGATAGTGTAACTGTTAAATGAACAAAGAGCGATATCTCTGTTAAACTAGACTAGTGTGAACGGTAAAAGGTTACACCCGCGTGAGTAAGCAATTTACAGTCACTTACTTCTGCTCTGTTTCGAGCGGCAGAGCTGGTTATAATGTCCATGCCTCAACTTCTGCGCTTAAAACTTTATTTATGTTCGACCATGCCATTATGAAGAGCTTCTACGGCACTGTAAGGTACCTCATTATGTCCACTTCTTCATAATGACACCAATCAAAGGTGTACCAGTTCATAAGGGCACTGCTAACCACTAATCAAAAGATCCACATGTACAATCAATACTTCGCTGTCTGCGCACATTCCCACGCAGGTGAAAACGAAACTATCAGTTTGAGATCTGAAAGGCTATATTAACTAATTTCGCTGTGCTAAATTGAAGTCATTACACTTTTCCTCTATGACGTACGGTTTTGTACAAATCACTAAATATTATAATGAAAAATCTGATGTGTTACACTCACATGACTTTCTCTACTCTTGTACTAACCATTCTTACAAACCCTTATTGCTATATCTTCTTCGTGTTAGTTGAGATAAACATTTGCACAAATTATCTTATTGCTTATTTCCTTGTAGGTACAAGGGGAATATTGGAATACAGTAGGCTTTGTGCGACACTCAAATCTTTTTGACCTTTGAGATTCCGTTCTCTTTGCACGATTAACATATAAAAAAGTGAACGATGATCCATTTCACGAAAGTTCTAAGTTTTCCAAAACTCCACACATAACAAGGAATATCTCGAAATGGTTCACCCTACAAGAAAATTTATTGAGACATAAATTGTGTATTGTAGCAAGATCTACATTTTTTGTAGAGTATGATTTGGTTTATCTCTTACGGTTTACCAGTTATGCAAAATTCGTCCAGAGTAAACACGACTACAGGGACTATAGCCAGAAAATTCAAGATATACATTTCATTTGTCATCAAAATATCTAAAACATACGACATTTTAATAAAAATCGTTAGAGCCATTTTCAAGAAAATCAAAATTTTCGAAAAAGTTTCTATGTAAAGGGTAGTTTAGGGTGGGGCTATTTTCTTCAAAATCTTCGTGTCGCATCCTTGAAAGACTTTAAACTTAAATACCAACTTTGGTTTTTAACCGACGTTTCGTTTTTGAGCTATGCTGTCCACAGACTGACAGACTGACACACAGACACACACACGGACATTTTTCTAAAAATGCTTTTTTTGGATTCAGGGGGTCTCAAAACATATATTTCCGGTGAAATCTTGACGTCAAATTTTTGGGTGGAATGCCAGTAGAGAAAGTAATAACTATCTACATGCCTGTAAAAGAGGGTACGAAATTACATTTTCCTTGCCCGGAAGGATGGCTGCGTTGATTTAGCCTGGTTCAGCGATTTCTATTTTCAAGCACCAACAGTAGTGCGCTAGCATCGCAACATTCCACCGACCCTGATATCTCCTCTCCAGCTCTTTGATTTCTTGATGCAATCTTTCAGTTTGTTTATCACAGAGGGATCCTAAACTATCAGGAAAATAGTGTAGATGCGAATACAAAAGTGAAGTTTTAAACTCATATTACACCCAAATGTATCATATTTCTCACAACGACGTCATATTGCAGATCCTTTGTACTGTTTACGCTAGTAGAACATAAGGGGTGGATTATTTTGTAAATATACATTATTTACGCTCTGAAGATCTACAATGAGTGCTAGTATAACATTATAGACCTATAATAATCATAATTATAGTTTCATACTTACATATTGCTGTATAGGTCTAGGGTCTAGCTTAATAAAATTTGGAATTGTATAAAAACGTTAGGTGTTATGGAAAAACTGTTATCATTTTCGAAATCAGCGCGTTTTTTTCCATATAAATAGCAAATGTTGATCAAAACTGCGAAACTGTTGCAGGCGAGTGTAATTTGTACAAATATTTATCTAAACTAACACGAAGAAGATATAGGAATAAGAGTTTGTAAGAATGAGTAGAGAAAGTCATGTGAGTGAAACAGCACTTTTCCAGAAGAAGCGTTATTTTTTAAGGTTAAATTTAAAGTGAGATTTATTTGAGGTTATAAAGTGGTTCTCTGACATAGCAACAAGTGAAGATCGAAATGGGTGTAATTCTTGGGTTGGCAGTGCTGAATAGGTCGAACTACAGTAACCGAAATGCATATATTTTAGGTTTAAGATATTTTTTGAAATCTTTGGGATATAATAATTAAATCTGTATGTTATTTATGCAATCGTTCAAATAAACATAATTCGACAGTGTGACTCGCGCTCCGCTAGAGAATTTATGAGTTAGGTCACACGTATTATGACAAATGTTTAAACCAGGGACTACGCCGGGTATTTCAGCGTTTAACATTTGAGAATCAAATCATTCTTGTGGTGATGAGCAAGTCCTTAAGTGGGGTACTGTTCCCATTTTCCATTAAGAGGGAGGAATAATTTGGGGCAAGGCAATATTGCGTGTGGGGGGGGGGATCTGTTGCACAGGATATGGGCAGTAAGGGGGCCGGATTTCCTTGCAGGAACCAGGAGCATGGGCGTGTGACCTGCTAGTGCTCAAGTAAAGGGGAGAACACTAGCTTCGTTTCCTGGGGTAATCCCGGTCCCTAGGAGTCCCTAGGGATCGCTGTAATCCCCACCAGCCCTGCCGCCTGTCCGGGATAAATGGCTCGCTAATGGAATCAGATCCTCCTCCTCCTCCTCCTCCACCTCCCTTCTTTCCTCGGCATTCTCCATTCTCCCTTACACTCCACTCAACAGGGAAAAGAAAAGGCGTAAGGACAAATAGGCGCTGCCGGCCCGACTCCTTCACAAATGAAGTTTTCGTCACCACGTCCTGTGTATATATGTAAGTATATTCTTTCTCACTAACGTTAGAGCGACAATTTGACAATTCCAAGAATTCCACCTCTGACACCATAGTCACAAAAGCAGTCCGGTTACTTCTCTATCGGTTTGTTAGTTTCCCTACTACGTTTAGGAAAGTAGAGGAAGTATTGCATTCCACCCAAACATTGATGTGGAGGTTTCACCGGAAATGTTTTGAGGCCCCCTGAAATAAAAAAAGGACAGTTTTTTTAAAAATATCCCCGTGTGTCTGTCAGTATTTGGTCAGCATAACTTAAAAATCTGAGGTATTGCACTCATATGACTTTCTCTACTCTTGTAGTAACCATTCTTACAAACCCTTATTCCTATATCTCCATGTTAGTTAAGATAAACATTGGTACAAATTATCTTATTGCTTATGTCCTTGTAGGTGCAAGGGGAATATTAGAATACAGAAGGCTTTGTGCGAGAATCAAATCATTTTTACCTTTGAGATTCCATTCTTTTTGTACGATTAACATATAAAAAAATGAACAACGTTGTTGCATTTCGCTAAAGTTCTAAAGTTTTCCGAAACTCACACACATAAAAAGGAATATCCCTGAAATGGTTCACCCTACAAGAAAATTTATGGAGACATAAATTCTGTATTTTACCAAGATCTACATTTTTTGTATAGTATGATTTGGTCTATCTCTAACGGTTTACCAGTTATGCAAAAGTCGTCCAGAGTAAATACGACTACAGGGGCTATAGCCAGAAAATTCAAGATATACATTTCATTTGTCATAAAAATATCTCAAACATATGCCATTTTAATCAAAATCGTTGGAGCTATTTTCAAGAAAATCAAAATTTTGGAAAAATTTTCCATGTAAAGGGTAGTTTACGGTAGGGCTATTTTTTTCAAAATCTTCGTGTCGCATTCTTGAAAGACATTAAACTTAAATACCAACTTTGGCTTTTAACCGACTTTTCGTTTTTGAGTTATGCTGTCCACAGACACACACAAAGACCTTTTTCTAATAATGCTTTTTTTAGATTCAGGGTGCCTCAAAACATATATTTCCGGTGAAATCTCGACATCGAATTTTTGGGTGGAATAGAATACTTCCTCTACTTACCAGTAGAGAAAGTAAAAACAAAAAGTCGGTTGACATTTAAGTTTAATGTCTTTTTTGGATGTGACACGAAGATTTTGAAGAAAATTACTCCACCCTAAGCTGTCCTTTACATGAAAAGTTTTCGAAAGTTTTGATTTTCTTAAAAATGGCTCTAACGATTTTGATTAAAATAAGTTTCAGATATTTTTAATGAGAAATAAAATGTATATTTTGAATTTCCTGGCTATAGCCTTTGTAGAAATAAGATAATTTGTACAAATGTTTATCTCAAGCAACATGAACGTATAGGGGTAAGAATGGTTAGTACAAGAGTAGAGAAAGTCATGTGAGTGCAACACATCAGATTTTTCTAACACGGAAACATAAAGAGGTGGCACGTGAATATGGCTGCAGTATTTTTTTCTCTCTGGTTCCCGAGAGCGTGTTTAAAATCACTTAATCAGTGCTTAAACGGGAACAAGAGTGGACGGACGGATGGGGTTGTGGCCGCCAAGTGTCATGGTGCAGGTTCTCGCGTCAGATATTGACGTAGTTTATTAGTAGCGGGGGTTACTCTATCCAGCTTGTTTGCTATTATCAGTTCCGTCCATGTAATATGGCAGGCAGCAGCTAGCTAGCACTAAACAAAGGGGTTGGCTATGAATTCACACGCCCAACACTCTGTTCCGGTTAAAACGTTCATCAGACTCCCAAATCCCCGGAGTAACTTTGGATTTATGGTCCCACGTTAAAAAAGGAAAGGGACTGAAATCAGCTAGCGCTAAATTTTAATTTAGTGGCCGGTTTACTTTAGCTAAATACCGAAGCGACTCGGCATTGGCTATCATACGTACTTCAAGTTTATCATAATCACGCACGCACGCACGCACGAACGAACGCACACACACACACGCACACACACGCACGCACACACACACGCACGCACGAACGCACACACGCACGAACGCACACACGCACGAACGCACACACGCACAAACGCACACACACGAACGCACACACACGCACGCACTCACGCACGCACGAACGCACACACGCACGAACGCACACACACATACACACAGAGAGTCAAGTCTCTTGGTGAGACATGGTTTTCTTTCGAGGATGTCTCGAATATCGCACATCTGTTTATAGCCAGAATTTTTTGAAATTACATAATCCACTTTTTCTTTCACTTTTTGTCCTATGCTACCAGGAACCGAACTTAGATCACATATTGTTTTTTCAAAGAGAGTGATTCATGCAAAGGAGATCCTACAGCTTCCAATGTCGTTATGGCTGTTGGTAAGAAAGAAAAAAGGGCAGATATGAAACCAAGATCCTCTTTTAACCCAGCGCCTGACAATATTTTGTACAGTTTCTATTGATGAAGCATCTTTCAAGTCCAATGAATTAATAGCCTCTTCGGCTGTTTCTATGTGCTCAGCATAATATAAAACTGCATCGATCCATGTTCCCCATCGATTAACACTGGTGCAGGAGGAAGTCGGATATTAGGGGCTGTTGATCTAAACAACTTAACTCTTTTAGGAGATTTAACAAAAATTATCTTCGTACTGGACACAAATCTATCTACCAATGGGAAAGAACAATTGTCTCAGAAATGCGACCAGTATGAAAAATATTATACAGATGAAAAAATAAAAAAAATCTTAAAAATCATTAAAATATGTAATATAGGGGCAATAATATTTCGAAATCATCGTGAATTGCATCATCATGTGCAGTACTGCCAATATGAAAAATATTATACAGATGAAAAAAAAAAAGCTTAAAAATCATTAAAATATGAAATATAGGGCCTATAGTATTGAAATAATATGCATTTATCAAAAATCAAGAAAATATGCAGTTATATGCACCATAAAATCATATCCAAATAACTGAGAATTCCGTAATTCGTGCACATAATGTAAAAGCATACGTTTTAACCCCTGTGAAAAAACATGCAAATGCATGAACTTCCTAGCCCTAGTGATCAGAGACAAAAATGTAAGATATCGCTGGTTTCAATTAATGTAATGGCTTCCCTTGCGCAGAAGTGTACAGCGCATCTAGCTGGTTATAACCTAGTTTGCAGCGCGTATTCTAGAACACGAACTGATATCTCCGTGTAACTTTAGCCATATCGCGAATGTGCGCCGTGTAACCTTGTAGTTATATTGGGAAACATACTATAGAAATATTGACACAGTATATGCTCTCCGGGCTTCCGGAGCGCTTCCCTCCCTCGTTCATTCTTTTTGTTGATCGTATCATCTTCTTTGTGCATTGCCTGAGCCGATATACATACATATCGCTCCCTAAACCGTCATTTCGTTTAGTTTCCAATTCCATATCTCTGTTATCTCTTTTGTACTTCGAGGCAATTTTATTCATACGATATGTAAATTTCAATGGATGCATGAAATTTGTAAAATTCATAATACGTAAGATACGCTATTGAACTTTATTACAATTACTTGTTTCCTGTATAACCTAATGCCTGTATTATTTCGGAGAACTCTCGACACGGAAATATCAAATGACTCTACTGACTTGCGTGATAAAGAAATTTCACCTTTAAAAATACAAAACTCTCCCCTCCGCAACATTACATCAATGAAGAACTGTGACAACCACTTCCGTTATTACCGATATAGGTAATACTTTGGTTTATTTTCTACAGCCGTTATTGCCTGTATTGAAGTTTTTAACGATCTGATTTTTATCGACAATTTTACGAGCGCCATAAAACACTAGAATAGCTTTTTGTCATTTTCTATCTTTGCTGCTAATCAAAGGGAAATGGGCCTTAATTTTTTAAGATTGGTTTCAAATAAATAGAGGTATTCGAATTTATTGCCAGATCAGATAAAGATGTTCTTAGTTCAGTTTTTCAGCCATTTGGTAAGCCGCGACTCTCTGCGCGGGGGAGCGCATACGCTCCAATCAGAGCCGGTGTACTGATAACAGCAAATAAATACTTAACACAAATGTGGTACTCATTTTCACAATACGTGTGACCTAACCTATAAGTTCTCGAGCACAGTTAGAGTCAAACTATATTTATATGGACTATTTCATAAAGAAAATATGAATTTAAACACAAAGATTTGAACAGAAAATATTAAATTCTATCAAGTTTAACCCAAAATATATTCATTTCGATCAGTGTAGTTATGAAGCACTGCCAACTGAACGAAAGCCAAAAATTACATGCTACATTATATAGCATTCACATGGTTTTCTCAACTCACATGCTCCCTACCTGCTCTTCAACATAAAATTCATAGAACCCCGATTGATCGATCACCACGTCGAAGTGCTTTTTCATGTCGGTTTTTATGCTATATATTTTATTATGGACGGTATTAAATTCACACAGGTTTCTCTACCTATTCTGCTATTCACAACCAAGTGTTCTTGTTTATTCCTTCTTCTATAAATAATGCATACAGTTTCCTATATATCTGAAATAGAAATGTAACGTACTAAATTCTCACGGGATTCTATACTAGCTTTTTTTTCTCTAGTATTTGTGGTTATTCAACAGTGCTTTTGCATAACTTTCCGGTGTTTTCAGTTATTTATTCTGTTTATCTTTTATTCTTTAAAGTACTCTTAGAACTTCATTCACCCTTTTAAACGTATAACGTAGTATGTTTTTAAATGTCTCCAAACAAGTGGACAAGTGTAACTTACGTGTAAATGAATTAGTTTGCAGTATGTAAAGGCAACTTGAAAATCTATATACGTTTTAGTTTTTGAGAAAGAAGTATTTAACGAACAAACATTTACTCCAAAGAAAACCAGGGCATGGAGAACATTGACCGCATGGAACGAAGCGTTATCATTCTTTATGGTAGGTGCTCCAGAAGGCGTCCCTAGGGAGTGATTTTCGTTAGGGGTAGATTACCAGGGCGTCTAGAGGAAAGCTGGCAACACTGAAATCATCTTACGGAAGAAAGAAATTAAAGGGGGATGGTTTGTGAGGGGAGGGTTGTTCGTTTCCCTCTTGCTGCTTAGTTTAGCACCCCTCTGCCCAAATCCCAATGAATCTACGCCCAGTTCCTCTCTGGAAGGGGACGCCACAAGAACTATGAAGCTTCAAATATTAACAGGGCTTGGATTCCTTAATAATCTTAGATTACTTTCTATATTTCTTCTTCCCCTTCACAAGGGCTGGGATGGTTGTTAGTGAAACTAGATGAAACTAGAGTATCATTTGTCCAATATATAAAAAATCTGATGTGTTGCACTCACACGACTTTCTCTACTCTTGTACTAACCATTCTTACAAACTCTTATTCCTGTATCTCCATGTTAGTTAAGATAAATGTTTGTACATATTATCTTATTGCTTATTTCCTTGTAGGTGCAAGAGCAATATTAGAAAACAGAAGACTTTGTGCGATAGTCAAATCTTTTTAACCTTTGAGATTCCGTTCTCTTTGCATGATTAACATATAAAAAAATTAACAACGTTGTTGCATTTCGCTAAAGTTCTAAGTTTTCCGAAACTCACACACATAACAAGGAATATCTCCGAAATGGTTCACCCTACAAGAAAATTTATTGAGACATAAATTGTGTATTTTAGCAAGATCTACATTTTTTGTATAGTATAATTTGGTCTATCTCTAACGGTTTACCAGTTATGCAAAAGTCGTCCAGAGTAAATACGACTACAGGGGCTATAGCCAGAAAATTCAAGATATACATTTTATTTGTCATCAAAATGTCTCAAACATATGACATTTTAATCAAAATCGTTAGAGCCATTTTCAAGAAAATCAAAATTTTTGAAAAATCTTCCATGTAAAGGGTAGTTTAGGGTGGGGATATTTTCTTCAAAATCTTCGTGTTGCATCATTGAAAGACATTAAACTTAAATACCAAGTTTGGGTTTTAACCGACTTTTCGTTTTTGAGTTATACTGTCCACAGACTGACAGACACACACACGGACCTTTTTCTAAAAATGCTATTTTGGATTCAGGGGGTGTCAAAACATATTTCCGGTGAAATCTCGACATCGAATTTTTGGGTTGAATACAATACTTCCCCTACTTACCAGTAGAGAAAGTAAAAATCTGATGTGTCACACTCACATGACTTTCTCTACTCTTGTAGTAGCCATTCTTACAAACTCTTATTCCTTTATTTTCTTCGTGTTAGTTAAGATAAACATTTGTATGAATTATCTTATGGTTTATTCCCTTGTAGGTACAAGGGGAATATGGGAATATACTAGAAAAAGGGGGTGAACAAGAAGGGAAGAAGAAGAAGGGAGGAAGAAGAAAGTAGAAATATGGTTGGCTGCACACCTGCACGACGCTATATTTTAACATATAATCCCCCTGTGGGGTGATTTCTGCGACAGCAAGTAATGAGGAAGTGAAAATGGGACTAAGTTCAAATCACAGAGTTTAAACGATGTAACTGTCACTTCTCTCAAGTTTGAACTTTGCTCTTTTCTATGACAATGAAAAATGCCTCTTTGTGCAGAAGAACACAGAAATGATAGAGGTATTCTGAAGCGCTTTCTACATCCCCAAATTAGTTTTCCAAGTGTCATGTCGCCAGAGCGGACCGCCTTTGGACCTTCTACTGTTTCTTCGTTTTCAGGAGATATTCCATTTGCAGTTCTCATTTGTTCCTTCGCGCGCTTTCTTCTCTCGTTTCAATCTAAGCCCAGGTGACAATCAGATCTTCCGTGTACCTGCTATTCGAACCTGAAAATGAACTGGGCACGGACAGACAGACAGACAAATCAATCTCTCCTCCTCCTTCTCCTTCTACTGCTACTGCTTGTCTCACGAAATGGAACTCGCAGCCCACCCTTCACTATCCAATTTACTGTACAGCACCTTACAAAACTAACACACTCTTCTTCTCTTAGAAAACCTTCTTATTTCCTTGCAGGTACAAGGGCAATATGAGAATACAGTAGGCTTTGTGCGATAGTCAAATCTTTTAATGCTTTCAAATTCGGTTCTCTTTGCACGGTTAACATATAAAACAATGAATAAGTATATTCCCTTTCACGAAAGTTTCTTTTCCAAAAGTCACACAAACAACAAAGAACATCTCCGAAATAGTTCATGTACAAAAAAATATTGGTTTTAGAAACTTCTACATTTTGTTGTATACTAAGATTTGGTCTATCTCTAAAGGTGTCCCGAGTAAATAGGACTTTATAGGCTATAGCCAGAAAATACATTTAATTTATCATAAAAATATCTGAAACATGACATTTTAGTCAAAATCATTAGAGCCATTTTCAAGAAAATCAAAATTTTCACGTAAAGGGTAGTTTAGCGTGGGGTAATTTTCTTCAAAATGTTCGTGTCGCATCCTTGAAAGACACTAAACCTAAATATGAAGTTTGGTTTTTAAACGAATTTAGTTCTTATACACACACACATACACACTCACAGGGACCTTTTTCTAAAAATGCTATCTTTTGGATTGAAGGGGCCTCAAAACATATATTTCTGGTGAAATCTCGATATCGAGTTTTTTCAGTAGAGAAAGTAAAAATAGATGTGCATGTAATTATTTTATAGAACATGGAATTTTAGGTTCAAATCTTTGCGGTATAGTAGCATTAATGATATTTTAGGTATAAAATGGTCTAGATAAATATCATTTGACGGTGTGACTCGCTGCGGTCAAGAATTTATCGCTTATGTAAGTATTCAGTTTTTAATTTCTCATGAACATTTATAATTGTAAATACCGTCTTGGCATATCTACATAATATGTCGGAGTGATGTCGTGAATATTAAATAGAGAATTATTGGTGTGATGATAAACTTGTTGGACCTAGCTGACTAAAGGTAGAGGATCGCTTGCTGTCAGTCACGGTAAACATTTGCTCCTATCCTAGAAGATATTAGTTTTACCAAGTTGATAGGATGTTTTTATGTACTTACGCTACCTCCACTTTAAATATTGGATTTTTCAGGATGCCTGGAGAATAATGAGAATTCCAAGAAAAGCCAACAAAAAGGAGATGTAAACTCTATTACTATATTTTCTATCGTCCATGTCTTTCTTGTTATATTTTACGAAGGTTTTAAAGTCCTCGCTGTCGTATGCGATGAGATACGCTACTTGTGTGAATATTTGATAGCTGTAAGGTTCAACTATATGGAGTGACCTCCGGTACTGGCATTCGTAGCACTGGGTTGACACCCGGTAACGTGTTTCCGGCATTCTTTGGTCATTGCTTTACTTCAAGTGTTTCACAGATGCATGTTTCAGCTCTCATTCATAAAAAATTGTGAACATGTTTGAAGTATGTAAACACCATAACTGAAAGTTCAATATCTTGCAATCGTTCAGCAAAAATTACTGTTCTGATGTGTTACACTCACATGACTTTCTCTACTCTTGTACTAACCATTCTTACAAACTCTTATTCCTATATCTTCCTCGTGTTAAGATAAACATTTGTACACATTATCTTATTGCTTATTTCCTTGTAGGTACAAGGGGAATATTAGAATACAGTAGGCTTTGTGCGATAGTGAAATGTTTTAAAGCTTTGGGATTCTGTTGCCTTTGCACACTTAACATATAAAGAAATGAACAACAATGATCCATTTCACGAAAGTTCAGTTTTCCGAAACTCACACACACAACAAGGAATATCTCCGAAATGGTTCACCCTACAAGAAAATTTATTGAGACATAATTTGTGTATTTTAGCAAGATCTACATTTTTGTATAGTATGATTTGGTCTATCTCTAACGGTTTACCAGTTATGCAAAAGTCGTCCAGAGTAAATACGAATACAGGGGCTATAGCCAGAAAATTCAAGATATACATTTCATTTGTCATCAAAATATCTCAAACATGTGACACTTTAATCAAAATCGTTATAGCCATTTTCAAGAAAATCAAAATTTTCGAAAAATTTTCCATGTAAAGGGTAGTTTACGGTGGGGCTATTTTGTTCAAAATCTTCGTGTCACATCCTTGAAAGACATTAAACTTAAATACCAACTTTTGTTTTTAACCGAATTTTCGTTTTTGAGTTATGCTGTCCACAGGCTGACAGACAGACAGACACACACACGGACCTTTTTCTAAAAATGTTTTTTTTTTTTTGGATTCAGGGGGCCTCAAAACATATATTTCCGGTGAAATATCCACATCGAACTTTTGGGTGGGATACAATACTTACCCTACTTAGCAGTAGAGAAAGTAAAAATGTCATGACAAATAAAATTGAGAGCTTTAATTATAGGGGAATATGCAACGATGTTCTCTTGATTCCGAACTGGTAATCTGTTTGAAATACGCCATGTGGAGCGGTAGGATTGAAAACGCCTAGCTTCTCGGCACCGTGCACTCCGCATATGTCAGAGAAGTTGCCTAACATGCAGGGCGTTGGCATTTGGCACGAACCTTGCAACTTCGCACTTATCACCTCGACCAATGAAATCGTTGTGATGCGCCCGTGCGAGGAGGGATGCTAAAGACGGCCGCAGGGACCCTAACGACTACAGATTTAAACTCCCCGGTGGTGGCTCATATACCTGACTCCCCTACTCCTGGAAGACGCAGAGTTCCGAGAGCATAGGAATCTACAGAGAGCAATGCACGTCGACACTCTCAAATGTTTCAGGGTTAAAGGACCCGGCGACGGTGTTCGGCATGTTGCAGCTGGGCGGTAAAGAAGTTTATCCTCTGAATATTCACCACTGATATCAACTGGTATTGTATTGCAAGTGTTAATCACTTACATATTCTATACCACTCATTATTACCAGACTCGGGTTTTCATGACCTTAAAACTTGGGCCCTCCCTTTGCACATTTTTCTACAGTTTCTCGGATTCCAACTCGCGACGTTTTGCTTTTAATGGATAGCGTATCACTCTGGCAAGATAATCTGAACATACAGGAATCACATCTTGTAAGTATGAGAGGTACAGAGCAGAAATGTTCATCATATACTTGAACTTGCTGAACCACATTAATAATTCTATAGCCTATACTAGTGATTAGCAAAACAACACTGCAAATTTTCTACATTTTTACTTTTTCTACTACTATAGAGGATAGAGCAAGTATTTGTATTCCACCCGAAAATTCGATTACGAGGTTTCAAGGGAAAATATATGTTTTGAGGCCCCCTGAATAAAAAGAAAACCTTGTCTGTCAGTCTGTAGACAACGTAACTCAGAAATTTGATGTGTTGCACTCACATGACTTTCTCTACTCTTGTACTAACCATTGTTACAAACTCTTATTCCTATATCTTCTTCGTGTTAGTTGACATAAACATTTGTATAAATTATCTTATTGCTTATTTCCTTGTAAGTACAAGGGGAATATTAGAATACAGTAGACTTTGAGAGATAGTCAAATCTTTTAAAGCTTTGAGATCCCGTTGTCTTTGCACAGAATATCGCCGAAATGGATCACTCTACAAAAAAATTATTTGGATACAAATTCTATGTTTTAACAAGGTCTACGTTTTTTGTACAGTATAATTTGGTCTATCTCTAACGGTTTACCAGTTATGCAAAAGTCGTCCAGAATAAATAGGGCTTGATGGGCTATAGCCAGAAAATTCAAAATATACATTTCATTGGTCATAAAAATATCTAAAAAATATGACATTTTAATCAGAATTGTTAGAGGTATTTTCAAGAAAATAAAAATTTTCGAAACATTTTACATGTAAAGAGTGGGTCAATTTTTTCAAAATTTTTTTATATGCATCCTTGAAAGACATTAAACTTCAATACTAACTTTGGTTTTTAAGCAACTTTCGGTTTTTGGTTATGGTGTCCAGGCTGACAAACACACACGGACATTTTTCTAAAAATGCTTTTGTTATTCAGGGGGCCTCAAAATGACATAGTTTAGATGACTGTGTGTTCACTCTAACTTACCCCATTAAAACAGCCAAAAAATTACATAAATAAAATAACTGGAGTTGTCAGTATTGTGTTAAACTGTTGGTTGTTAGAAAGTTGTTCTTTTCTGCACAAGGTTATTCTCTGGCCACGTGCTCGCATTCAATACAATTTTAGAGATTGCGAAGCCGATACAGAGGTTCTTATAAGGGTTGGACTGGCTGCCGATAAATGTCGTTCAATATACGTAGACGTACGTACATTTAAAACTGTCGAGGGCGGTGGGGTGGGGGGCGGCAGCACCTCTTGACATGGGTCCGCTTTCTGTCTTGTCTGCACGAGCGTTGATTGTCCTCCATTGTTCCCTTTTTTATGTACATGTTTCGCCACTCCAGAAAATAAATGGGATTTAACCGGGATCTGATGAAATCTACAAGAGTGACATAGTGAGGTTAGGTTGGAGAGACGGGTGCCGCCCGCCCGCCTTCCTTCCCTGTACCTCACAACACGCATATAGCTATGTACATCTACATAAGTTACATGTTTACCTTGCATGTAAATATTAATGGAACCAACTTGTGTGATAATGTTCTTTTTCAAGTCACGAAATGAATGAAATAACAAGCTTATACTCCAAACACTATCTCAACTTATTTATCACGACAAGTGGAAAGGTTCAGATGATCTTCACAAGAGTAACACTTAAATTTCACGCAGCGATTTTCAACGTACAAAGCACTTTTATGTTTGTTTATCACATTACTTGCATTGCAAGATATGTAGTTGAGATAGGGCAGTGCTATTGGGGTTACAGTAATCTGTAGACTACAGATTGAGCAGGGCTTTAATAACGATAAATAATACGCAGTGTGTGTGTGTGTATCTGTGTAGTCTGTGGACAGCATAACTCAAAAACGAAAAGTAGTTTAAAAATCAAATTTGGTATTTAAGTTTAATGTCTTTCGAGAATGTCACAGGAATATTTTGAAGAAAATAGCCACACCCTAAACTACAGCTTACATGGAAAATTTTTTGCAAATTTTGATTTTCTTGAAATTGGCTCTAACGATATTGATTAAAATGACATATGTTTGAGATATTTCTAGATGACTTTTGAATAACTCGCAAACGGTAAGAGATAGACAAAATCATACTCCACAAAAAATGCACATCTTAATAAAACACAATTTATGTCCGAATAAATATTTTTGTAGAGTGAACCATTTCAGAGATATTCCTTGTTATTTGTGTCAGTTTCGGAAAACAAACTTTGTTCATTTTTGATATGTTAAGTGTGCAAAGTAAACGGAATCTCAAAACTTTAAACGATTTGATAATCGCTCAAAGTTATCTTTTTGCTTATTTCCTTGTAGGTACAAGGGGAATATTAGAATACAGTAGACTTTGTGCGATAGGCAAATCTTTTAAAGCTTTGAGATTCCGTTCTCTTTGCAGGGTTAACATATAAAAAATGAACAAGGTTTGTTTTCCGAAACTCACACAAATAACAAGGAATATCTCTGAAATGGTTCACTCTACCAAAAAATTTACTTGGATATAAATTGTGTTTTAGCGAGATCTACATTTTTATACAGTGAGATTTTGTCTATCTGTTACGGCAATTATGCCATTTTCGAGAAAATCAATATTTTTGAAAAAAATGTTCATGTAAAGGGTAGTTTAGGGTAGAGCAATTTTCTTCAAAATCTTCGTGTCATATCCTTGAAATATGTGAACTTTGGTTTTTAACCGACTTTTCCTTTTTGAGTTACACACACACACACACACACACACACACACACACACACACACACACAATCTCGACATCAAATTGTTGAGTGGAATATACTCGCTGCATTCCTGCCACGGACCATGTGCTGGTGAACAAACTGTACTTAAAATTTTCACTGGGTGGTTAGTCGTCAACTTTGTACCTTCCCTTTGGTGAGATATGTATGTCTCAATTTCTAAATGTGAACCAAAACTACTCGCAACTTCACGTTGTAAAGTTTCTATTGAAATATATTGTTGCACTTAGTAACTGTAAACTGTTTAGTGGTCGCTAATTAAGAACTTCCCTTCGAGAGAAATCTCGTTCGCAATTTGCTGACTAAATTTTTAATCTTATTTTCTGGAAACTGCATTACCAGACAAAGATAATTAAACACTGGTGTAAGGAAGTACGATTTCTGCTTTCAGTGAGCAAATGCTTTTGCAGCCATCCACTAATTACCAGAAGAGAGCTTAAGAAGTTGAGAAAATCCACAAAGAAACAAAAGAAGCAGTACAACAGTTTCGCTGTACCATTAATCCGAGCGGAGCGTTTTCCCTTAAAGATCTCATTTCTCTGTAGAGAAGAAAATGGCGTTGTCAACGAGAATCAGCCGAGAGAGAGAGAGAGTTGACTCCCATGCAATAATAGGCTTATGGAATAAAAGTTTCAATGCAATAGCTGGGTCTCGAACTACGGATATTCTACTCACCGTTCTAGTAGCACCCACTGCGTGTTATATTGTCGATGTAATGGAGTCTAGGTTGCCCCACGTTGGGCGCCATATGAACCAGTGTTTTTAAATAAATTTTAACTAGCCAGACTTTTTCAAATCTTTCTAAGCCCTTGAAAATAAAAACAACGTACAAAACAGAGGCATCAATGAGCTTACTTCACTTGTTTAATCAATAACCAAAAATGTGAAATAGGCTTTCATCTAGAACGCAAGATTGATAATATACAGTGATAATTAAAGAAAAGATTAAAATATAGTCTGAATACAAAATGTTAAAATTACAAAAGCAGTACTACAAGAAATAATTCAGACTGCAGATTGTGTCTTCACAGACTTCAAAACGGAAAGAAAATGTTCATAAGAATTGTAAGAATTAATAGCCCCTTTAATGGCAAACTGAATGAGTGATTTGCACTCGTAACACCCGTTTCAGTTAAAACTTCATATTTAACAAATTTACACGAACCCATGCAACACAGTTGAAGGTTGAACATTGTTCACACCCATTACACAGCGTTTTTCATCTACTGAGATGTCGATATTCTGAGATTGCATTAAAAATAAAATATACTGGAATCTCAGCCTTTCTTCAGTTTCTACAGACAGCTTGCTTTAAAGAAGTGATAGAGATTAACTTCGGTTATTTACTGTGCTGTGTAAATAACAGTGATTTTCTTAATCGCGATCACATCACACATTTCACAATGCGGTTTTATTCTCACTCTGCTACCAAACGATTATACGTACGCTTTTTGCCCCACCCATCGTCCCTTTCCTTATTTGCACATCGCTCTGAAAGGATCTTGTAAACGTTGCGAGAATATTGTGTTTGAACTGGAATTTTTAATCGCAGTTTGCTCAGCTAAATGTTATTTCACCACAGCGGTCTTCCTTGGTACAAACACAGTTATTTGCTGCTGTCTACACGAGGTTGAACATACCATAGTCACGTACTATACCATGGAACGATTAATATATAACATTAACCATTTAAAAATAGAAAAAGCCATTAAAAACAACGCTGCGCAACGCAGTAACGCAATATCGTATGTTATTACTGCAGAAAATCTAGCCCAAGAAATTAACAACCAAATTGTAAAATATACGCATTAATGAGAAAAAATAGATTGCAAAATAAACTAGTCAAAATTTGTAAAGCACTACTACAACCGGGGACAGTGCATTTGTGGCAAATTTAATATACGGTAAGTAAGTTTTTTCTTACAGGGTATGAATTTGCACCAACGGCATGTTTGGTTATAAAATTTTATTTTTCTTAAGTTGGTAGTACAATAAAGTGACTACAATCGCTCCACCGTTAGATCCGCACTTGATGTAAACACAAGCCACCAATAACGAACTCGCAAAACGCCGAAACCAAAGCACACCATAAAATATAGTACCTTAAATATCGGCGATTATCTGTGAGTTTTCAAGA
This sequence comes from Tenodera sinensis, assembly GCA_030765045.1. Classification (NCBI taxonomy): domain Eukaryota; kingdom Metazoa; phylum Arthropoda; class Insecta; order Mantodea; family Mantidae; genus Tenodera; species Tenodera sinensis. Next base: position 184,596,848 of record CM060965.1, on the reverse strand, counting down.
TGTACGATAACCCTGGTAAAGACTACTTAAATGTAACGCGATATTTCTAAAATTCCTGAGTAAATATCGTTCTGTTGCAACATAAACACGAGGTATGAGTCCACGTGGTGTTTGTTTTGTGTTAGTCGCAGGTGATAACATCAGGTTATCGCGGAGTGTTACAAGGTGCGGATCTAAGGCTGGATGGGGTATAGTACTTATTGCCGTGTTTTGTTTTAAACTACGTCTGCAAAGCACGAGGTAAGACACTATGTACTTTCATCCATAAATACCTCTCCGGGAAAAACATTTCAAAGGAGTAAAAGATGTTTATTACTAAAACCTGTGTTAAGGTAAACCGCAAGCTGCCTTCCATCTTGAAGTAGTATTTTTGTCTTTGACAAAAGCGCGATTTGCACAAGTAGTAGTGCTGACTTGGCAGAGAGTGTAAAGTAGGCAATTGGCGAAGCTAGAGCGACTCTCAAAGAGCGATTTCGTTTAGATCTGGTTTACTTATGCAGATGAATGTACACACCCGCACTTCAAATGAAGAGCACAAAGAAAATGAACTGCGCCTTTCCGTTTGCGCAATGTAATAGTGTTTGCTTAAAGCCAAATGCAGGTAAATTCTACTCTTTGACTTGTTCAACTAGGAACTTTACAAAAATACAAAGCTTTGGGATAATAGGAGGATGTTGTGGGCTGATATCGATCTTTGATGTTCCTGTGCTTTGAATATCGATGTTTCTTACTGTCTTGCTAACATATTTGCAGCTGAAGTGTTTTCAGTTGTTGAAACAGGGTGGTATTTCTTTTTTATCTCTTGGCCGTGTAAGGAGAACTGAATTTGAAAGTGTAGATATAGCCTTTGCACGGACATGTGGAATGAAGGTCAGTCCGCGGTCCGAGGTATTTAGCGGAGGTTATCTTTCAGCTATTTCTCCACCTGAGCCGTAGGAACGTTCTGGTCGCCACTAACAAACCTTTCCGAGGAAAACTGCATACGGTGACCAGCTTTACATCACCGAGAACACTTTTTGCTCTTTTTTTTTTTTTTCACTGTTTGTCTTTTGTTTTTATATGCACACCAGAAATATGCGCCCCAGCTCGCGCACTGCACTATTTACAGTTCCTCGTTGTTTTCCTGCGCGGGCAGGGTGTAGCTCCTGGGTGTTTTCCGAGGCGAGGGCCTCTGCCGTAACGTGTGTGTGGCCTAAGACCGAGGTTGCATGGACGCGCATTAGTCGGCGAGCCGTGCCGCGTCTAGTATGTTTTCGGTGCTTCGGCTCGCCTTTGCCAATGTTGGCGATCACGTAGTTTTCGTGGTTCCTAATGCGCGTCTATGTTACCGTTGCTCTTTTTGTTATTGCCTCTGGAATGGACGGGATCTGGGTTTCGAGGTAAAGAGCCTGGTTAGTGGTGAGATTTCAGATTTCAGATTTGTTTTATTATTAATTTTGTCTGGTGCTGGTATATTACGCCCAGCTAACAGACTTACATTTTCATTCTATATACAATTTTTTAAGTTTACATTATATATATATATAGTGGGTTTTTAGGAAACCCATACAGTGGTCGTCTTTGGGCCACCGAGAACAGTTCCGTTTTGTATTGTTTTGGGTTTGTAGTTTCTAATGTTTTTGTTATTGTTTTTTCTTTATATACATATATTACACTTTATTTACACACATGTACTCCTAGCATGTTTTCAATGCTTCGGCTCACCTTTGCCGAAAGCAGAGAGAATTTTTCCTCAATTCACAATTGTTGCGTAATGGTCCGAATGCCCCGTGCAAGGTACTGGTGGTTCTATCTAGTTGATTAAGTTGAACTATATTCATTAGCACTGCCGTGGCACGCGCTTAAACTATTTGTATATTTCCATGTGTGTTTTATTGGCGCTCTATTCTCGCATGTCACACAATTATCCTCGTATATTTGTAGTGGTGTCGCCACTACAGTTACTACAAGAGTAGAGACGTTTATAACAACGACATTCACATGCTCAAATTCACAGAGAAACAGCATTGCGCATGCCTGTACACGCACAAACCCCAAAACGCAGTAAGGCACAGTTTCTGATATGGAATAGCCATGGTGAAGTGATAACTGCAACAAGGGAGCTAAAGAAATGCGTATATATCTCATAAAAAGCGAAGAAAGAGATTCTTAATCCATAGCAATACAAACCTTACAGTCATTGCTTTCCCCAAGAGCAGCGAAAAGGATTTGTAATGCAATTACATGGCCACTATATTGAAATCGATATTTGGCACATAACAATTCCACTCCGGTATTCTTCATATATTGTAGATACCCTCATAATCCCTAATGTTGCTCTCGCAGCTGCACGGAATGGTTATGGCGCGAACAAAGATATTCCTGGGAAAAAGAGAATGACGAAGCATTGGCGTGCAGCGTAAAACAGACTTTTGTATATTTCATCATAAAAACAATGTCAACAATTCTTTACGACTTGTTTCAACCTTCTTCAGCATATTTAAACGGATACTGAATCTTGAAATTTGTCAAAAAATGGCATATTTACCTTCTCTACTTGAATGTCAAATTTGGTGTTAAATCGACTTTTGCTTTTTACGTTTAGTAACGTATTGTATTCCACCCAAAAATTGGATGTCGAAATTTCACCGGAGGTATATGTGTCAGACTGTGGACAGCGTAACTCAAAGATGAAAAGTCGGTTAAAAACTGAAGTTGGTATTTAAGTTTAACGTTCTTCAAGGATGCCACACGAGGATTTTGAAGAAAATTGCTCCATCTTAAATTACGCTTTTCATGAAAATTTTTTCCAAAATTTTGATTTTTCTTCAAAATCCTTCTAAGCATTTTCAATTAAAATGACATACGTTTGAGATATTTTTATGACAAATGAAATGTATAACTTGAATTTTCCTGGTATAGCCCATATAGTCCTATTTACTCTGGATGACTTTTGCATAACTGGTAAACCGTAAGAGATAGACAAAATCTTACTTTTTTTTGCTAAAAGTCAGAATATGTGTATAAATAAATTTGTTTGTAGAGTGAGCCATTGTAGAGATTTTCCTTTTTATGTGTGTGAGTTTTGGAGAACATATACTTCTGTCAAATGGAATATCATTCATTAATTATTTATATGTTAACGTGCAAAAAGAACGGAATATGAGAGTTTTAAAAGATTTGACTATCACTCCAAGCCTAGTGTATTCTAATATTCCCCTTGTACCTACAAGGAAATAAGCAATAAGATAATTTGTACAAATGTTTATCTCAACTAACACGAAGAAGATATAGCAATAAGAGTTTGTAAGAATGGTTAGTACAAGAGTAGAGAAAGTCATGTGAGTGTAACAATACAATTTTTAGTAAGCTAACAGTACAAAGGTTTATGTACGTCATGCGGCAAGTATGAAACACTAGCATAGCTGTATTAAACGTTAGTGTGCAGAGAAAACCATGTGAACGTTTGAAAAGTTCTTTCTACCAGAAGGACACTGCATATATGCAAAATTCGTAAGCAGTGAAGATTGAAGGAGCGAGAAGAAGGCAGAGAGAGCCAAGCTACCCCAATTGAGTCACTCACCCTTCATGCTAGTTAAATCTGGAAGCTGTCTCTCTGCCTCTTCTTCAATCTTCTTGCAGCCCCTTTCACTGCGCGAGCGCTTTACCTCTCCAATATTCAAATATCATGTCTCCATTTTGTCGCCTCCGTGCTGTAAAAATAGGCGCTGATACAATTTTCTCACTACGTCTACTAGGAAAATATTTACTGTGCTTCTTTATTAGGTCATCCTGTTATGGAACATGAACGGGATATTTGACATTGCACGGTACAATAGTGATATGCTTTTGGATTGCTGTAAGGCACTCTTTCTCAACAGGTTTAGCACAATCACCCCCCACTATTGCTCTGGTTCATGTGTAAATATCGTGTGAGCTATACATTCAAATATTTGATCACTGTTCATATTTTCACCATTTTTCTTCGTGTGAAATTTCCTTTAGGAGCAGCATTTGTATTGCACTAATGAACCACAATGGCGTGACTTCATCTAACAGGTGGTTAGGCATATATTTTCAACTTTTAAGCACAAAAATTACAATTTTCGGTAAAAAATGTATTTGTAAGTTTAAACAACTTTCAAGGTTAAACTCAAAAAGACAGAAAAATTTAAGGCAAGTTTTAATAGTTGCTATACTTTGAATCTACGGTAAAAATATTGTACCAAAGTTTAAATTTTTTATTGATATAACAAAAAATAAACAACCATCAACATAATTTCTAACCTTGAGCAAATTGGATGCAATTTAGGCTGTAATATGTGCGTATTACATTATATCCATGGCACCAATTAAAAAAAATACACTGAAGTATTGCACTCACATGAGTTTTTCTACTCTTGTACCAACCATTCTTACAAACTCTTATTCCTATATCTCCTTCATGTTAGTTGAGATAAACATTTGTACAAATTATCTTATTGCTTATTTCCTTGTAGGTACAAGGGGAATGTGGGAATACAGTAGGTTTGTGCGATAGTCACATCTTTTAAAGCTTTCACATTCTGTTCTCTTTGCACGGCTAACATAACGATGTTCCATTTGACAGAGGTATAAGTTTTCCAAAACTCACACAAATAACAAGAATATCTCTGAAATGGTTCACTGTACAAAACAAATTTATTCAGGCATATATTGTGTCTTTTAGCAACATATACATTTTTGTACAATAACATTGGTCCGTGAGTGTGAACTGCAAAAGTTCTTGAGATCTTAATGGGTTTTAAGAAATGAGCATCTTTGTCTTTAGATACATTTTACAGTCGTTCGTCTTTTTTCTACGCTTAAGAGTAGCAGACAGCGTTTAGGTTGTACAAATTTATTTAGAAGAGACGCCTGGAGAAGGAATCCTCAATCCCTCATTGAACGAGCATAATAGGTTTTGAGGGAAGGTTTACAGAAGCTCGGTGCAAAAGAAGAGTTTTGTGTACCTTGTGCCCCAGGGTTTGAATCTTCCGACTCAGTTGATAAGCACCAAAGCTCTCTCTCTCTCTCTGTCTACATACACTCAAACATTTCATACCCAGCTGGGAAATCTCTCTCTAATGGATGACGTCGCGACAAGAGAGAGAGAGAGAGAGAGAGAGAGAGAGAGAGAGAGACAGAGAGAGAGAGATGAAACATCTTTCTCTAACAATATATACCTATTCACATTTTTATGTTTAGAACGTTTCAATTTTAAAACTTAAGTTACGTTAACGTATTACAACATCAAAGACAAAACAGAATATATCGTATTTCATCTGTGAAATTATATTAAAATTGAAAAAAGAATGTATTACACTCACATGACATTCTCTACTCTTGTACTAACTGCTGTTACAAACTCTTATTCCCATATCTTCTTCATGTTAGTTAAGATAAACATTTGTACAAATTATCTATTACTCATCTTCTTGTAGGTACAAGGGGAATATTAGAATACAGTAGGGCTTGAGCGATAGTAAAGCTTTGACATTCCGTTCTCTTTGCACGGTTAACATATAAGAAATTGTATAGCGATTTTTCATTTGACAGAAGTATAAGTTCTCCATAACTTACACAAATAAATATCTCCGAAATGGTTCACTACAAAGAAATTTATTTAGATATAAATTGTGTATTTTAGCAAGATCTAAAATTTTTTATACTAAGATTTGGTCTATCTCTTACGGTTTACCATTTATGCAAAAGTAATCCAGAGTAAATAGAACTATATGGGCTATGGCCAGAAAATTCAAGGCATACATTTCATTTGTCATAAAATATCTCAAACATAAAATCGTTGGAGCCATTTTTAAGAAAATGAAAATTTTCAAAAAATTTTCCATGTAAAGGGTAGTTTAGGGTGGGGCTATTTTCTTCAAACTCTTGGTGTCGCATCCTTGAAAAATATTAAACTTAAATACCAACTTTGGTTTTTAAGCAGCTTTTCGTTTTTGAGTTACGCTATCCACAGACTGACACACACACGCACACACGCGCGGATCTTCAGTTTCGCCATGTTATTAATTTTCACACTTGCGTAGATTCAAATTTCCCGCTATGAGCAGACACAACTGCATGCAGAAACACAAACATATCCAACAGTAATAAACACTCTATCAAAATAACTATTCCAAACTAAAATTTTGTCCTTAGTAAATTACGATATGACCAGTAGTTATATGCACTTGTAATAGTTTCATAAATATATCTGTAATTGCGTTTACAATATTAATGTAACTTGTTTTAATATAGAAAATGGCTCCATTATTAGGAATGTCGAGTTGACTAAGTGCGTAGTTCTGCTAAACGACTGGGAGGGAAAGAACGCAGTGCGCTTGCGTGGTAGCAATCACATGATACCTTTGTCACCGTATTCCTAGTACAAGCTTTTCCCAGCTCCCCGCGACCCCTCACCAGTCGCAAAATCGGGTTTACGCATCTGTACAGCTTTTTGACTGAATGCGCTGGCATTTGGTTAAGTTAAACGTGCACGTTCACATAGAAGAAAGTTGGATATACGTCTTTGTCATATACATGTCTATACAGATTCATATACAGTTGCGAGCATGCGATCACACCACTGCGTCTGGCCGTAGACAGAAGTCCTAGGGGGTTTAAGTCCTGCATGAGGGGAGGCTAATCAGGTAAAGAAAAAAAAATGAAGGTACAACTAGCAATCAAGTACTAACTACATTTTATAGCACATAATTGGACGTAGGTATTTTTAGGGAAAAACAAGCTGCAGTAAACGCAGGTGTAATGCACTAGGCGTGTGTGTGTGTGTTTGTGTGTGTGTGTGTGTGTGTGTATGTGTGTGTGTGCATGACACTGGCGTAGAGTTAATGGAATTTTAAAAGCTGCTATCGCATGTGGGAACATTTTAATTTTTTTTTTGCCATCATCCAACCTTGCAAGAGGATATACATCAGTTCGATAACAGCATGGAAATTGGTGGCAGCTGGCGTACTTCCCTGAAACGTAGATAACAATTGACGTTTTGCTGCCTCAGTCCATTATTTCCCCACCACCGCCACCCCCGGTAACAATCCATAAAGGAATTTCGTTACTCAAACTCCCTCCCTCCCTCCCCCCGGCGGTGTTTGCTTTACTTTTCTGTGTTGCCCTATTACATATGTTATCGTTGGCTCTGTTTGCTGTGTCTGTCTGTATGTCGACAAAACCAAACTGTCATTTCCTCCCGTTACAATCTGTCAACACAATACGAAATGCGATATTGACGCATTAGAGCGGCCCTCTTCCACCCGCAAACTAAACTTTGACAACTCCCGTGCGATTCATGAAATCGCCAATTAAGCGACAACTGTTAATTTTGCTTTTAGCGTTTGGTTTTCAGCTAAAGTTTTCCAGACGTGAACGAAAACACAGCTACGTTTGTGTAGCAGAAATACCATACCATTCAAAACTATGCATGATTACTTATGGACATTTATTAAACTACTTCTGAGACATTTTATAACTCAGTAATATCTATAATTCAAAAACTTACGGAGAGGGACTTACTACCTCGACTGAAAGGTGATCTTTTGTGTCTATGTTCCTGACAGGAGGATGTATGAGGTGAATGTATCATAAGTATATATGACTCAATGACAACTTACGGAGAGGAACTTAGTACCTCGACTGAAAGGTGATCTTTTGTGTCTATGTTCCTGACAGGAGGATGTATGAGGTGAATGTATCATAAGTATATATGACTCAATGACAACTTACGGAGAGAGACTTAGTACCTCGACTGAAAGGTGATCTTTTGTGTCTATGTTCCTGACAGGAGGATGTATGAGGTGAATGTATCATAAGTATATATGACTCAATGGCAACTTACGGAGAGAGACTTAGTACCTCGACTGAAAGGTGATCTTTTGTGTCTATGTTCCTGACAGGAGGATGGATGAGGTGAATGTATCATAAGTATATATGACTCAATGACAACTTACGGAGAGGGACTTAGTACCTCGACTGAAAGGTGATCTTTTGTGTCTATGTTCCTGACAGGAGGATGTATGAGGTGAATGTATCATAAGTATATATGACTCAATGACAACTTACGGAGAGAGACTTAGTACCTCGACTGAAAGGTGATCTTTTGTGTCTATGTTCCTGACAGGAGGATGGATGAGGTGAATGTATCATAAGTATATATGACTCAATGGCAACTTACGGAGAGAGACTTAGTACCTCGACTGAAAGGTGATCTTTTGTGTCTATGTTCCTGACAGGAGGATGGATGAGGTGAATGTATCATAAGTATATATGACTCAATGACAACTTACGGAGAGGGACTTAGTACCTCGACTGAAAGGTGATCTTTTGTGTCTATGTTCCTGACAGGAGGATGGATGAGGTGAATGTATCATAAGTATATATGACTCAATGACAACTTACGGAGAGGGACTTAGTACCTCGACTGAAAGGTGATCTTTTGTGTCTATGTTCCTGACAGGAGGATGTATGAGGTGAATGTATCATAAGTATATATGACTCAATGACAACTTACGGAGAGAGACTTAGTACCTCGACTGAAAGGTGATCTTTTGTGTCTATGTTCCTGACAGGAGGATGGATGAGGTGAATGTATCATAAGTATATATGACTCAATGGCAACTTACGGAGAGAGACTTAGTACCTCGACTGAAAGGTGATCTTTTGTGTCTATGTTCCTGACAGGAGGATGGATGAGGTGAATGTATCATAAGTATATATGACTCAATGACAACTTACGGAGAGGAACTTAGTACCTCGACTGAAAGGTGATCTTTTGTGTCTATGTTCCTGACAGGAGGATGTATGAGGTGAATGTATCATAAGTATATAGGACTCAATGACAACTTACGGAGAGAGACTTAGTACCTCGACTGAAAGGTGATCTTTTGTGTCTATGTTCCTGACAGGAGGATGTATGAGGTGAATGTATCATAAGTATATATGACTCAATGACAACTTACGGAGAGAGACTTAGTACCTCGACTGAAAGGTGATCTTTTGTGTCTATGTTCCTGACAGGAGGATGTATGAGGTGAATGTATCATAAGTATATATGACTCAATGACAACTTACGGAGAGAGACTTAGTACCTCGACTGAAAGGTGATCTTTTGTGTCTATGTTCCTGACAGGAGGATGGATGAGGTGAATGTATCATAAGTATATATGACTCAATGGCAACTTACGGAGAGAGACTTAGTACCTCGACTGAAAGGTGATCTTTTGTGTCTATGTTCCTGACAGGAGGATGGATGAGGTGAATGTATCATAAGTATATATGACTCAATGACAACTTACGGAGAGGGACTTAGTACCTCGACTGAAAGGTGATCTTTTGTGTCTATGTTCCTGACAGGGGAATGGATGAGGTGAATGTATCATAAGTATATATGACTCAATGACAACTTACGGAGAGGGACTTAGTACCTCGACTGAAAGGTGATCTTTTGTGTCTATGTTCCTGACAGGAGGATGGATGAGGTGAATGTATCATAAGTATATATGACTCAATGACAACTTACGGAGAGGGACTTAGTACCTCGACTGAAAGGTGATCTTTTGTGTCTATGTTCCTGACAGGAGGATGGATGAGGTGAATGTATCATAAGTATATATGACTCAATGACAACTTACGGAGAGGGACTTAGTACCTCGACTGAAAGATGATCTTTTGTGTCTATGTTCCTGACAGGAGGATGGATGAGGTGAATGTATCATAAGTATATATGACTCAATGACAACTTACGGAGAGGGACTTAGTACCTCGACTGAAAGATGATCTTTTGTGTCTATGTTCCTGACAGGAGGATGGATGAGGTGAATGTATCATAAGTATATATGACTCAATGACAACTTACGGAGAGGGACTTAGTACCTCGACTGAAAGGTGATCTTTTGTGTCTATGTTCCTGACAGGAGGATGGATGAGGTGAATGTATCATAAGTATATATGACTCAATGACAACTTACGGAGAGGGACTTAGTACCTCGACTGAAAGGTGATCTTTTGTGTCTATGTTCCTGACAGGAGGATGGATGAGGTGAATTTATCATAAGTATATATGACTCAATGACAACTTACGGAGAGAGACTTAGTACCTCGACTGAAAGGTGATCTTTTGTGTCTATGTTCCTGACAGAAGGATGGATGAGGTGAATGTATCATAAATATATATGACTCAATGACAACTTACGGAGAGGGACTTAGTACCTCGACTGAAAGGTGATCTTTTGTGTCTATGTTCCTGACAGAAGGATGGATGAGGTGAATGTATCATAAGTATATATGACTCAATGACAACTTACGGAGAGGGACTTAGTACCTCGACTGAAAGGTGATCTTTTGTGTCTATGTTCCTGACAGGAGGATGGATGAGGTGAATGTATCATAAGTATATATGACTCAATGACAACTTACGGGGAGGGACATAGTACCTCGACTGAAAGGTGATCTTTTGTGTCTATGTTCCTGACAGGAGGATGGATGAGGTGAATGTATCATAAGTATATATGACTCAATGACAACTTACGGAGAGCGACTTACTACCTCGACTGAAAGGTGATCTTTTGTGTCTATGTTCCTGACAGAAGGATGGATGAGGTGAATGTATCATAAGTATATATGACTCAATGACAACTTACGGAGAGGGACTTAGTACCTCGACTGAAAGGTGATCTTTTGTGTCTATGTTCCTGACAGGAGGATGGATGAGGTGAATGTATCATAAGTATATATGACTCAATGACAACTTACGGGGAGGGACATAGTACCTCGGCTGAAACTAAAGTGTTAGAAAAGGAAACGGGTATCGAATTTTGCCAATGTAGTCACAATACACTTTATTTCCAAGGCTTCTTCTTGCAATAGGTATTAATTGTGATAAACTATCACTTATACTGCCTGATTCAAAGGACTAGACATATAGGGTACCTAGCCAGTTAGCAGCTGACGGAGTATGTATGGTGGACAACGCTATCTACGTCACGACCTTAACCACCACTGTCCACCCGCTATGAATTAAAACAAGCGAGAGTAATCTCGTTTACTGCGTGGAAAAAAACGTGCCCATACCTCACTTGCTTATCTTAAGTTTTAATAAATATTATATGTAGTGCGCGGGCCGCCGCTGCTGCTTGCAAGCATTTTAAAGCTAAATTCAGAGAAAAGCATTCCCGTGGATTAAAATACTGGACACGTATTAAGAAAAATCTGATGTGTCGTACTCACATGACTTTCTCTACTCTTGTACAAACCATTCTTAGAAACCCTTATTCCTATATCTTCTTCATGTTAGTTGAGATAAACATTTGCATATTATTTCCTTGTAGGTACAAGGGGAATATGGGAATACAGTAGGCTTTGAGTGATAATCAAACCTTTCAAAGCTTCGAGATTCCGTTCTCTTTGCACGTTTAACCTAAGACACATGAGTAACGATGTTCCATTTCACAGGAATAGAAGTTCTCCAAAGCTTATACAAATAACAAGGAATATCTCTGAAGTGGTTCACTGTACAAAAAAAATTATTACGACATACATTGTATATTTTAGCAAGATCTACATTATTTGTATAGTAAGCTTTGGTCTGTCTCTTAACTATGCAAAAGTCATCCAGAGTAAATACGGCTACATGGGCTATAGTCAGAAAAATCAAGGTATATATTTAATTTGTTATAAAGATATCTCAAACATGTGGCATTTAATCAAAATTGTTTGTTAATTTCAAGAAAATAAAAAATTGGAAAATGTTCCATTATAAAGGGCACTTTAAAGTAGATGAATTTTCTTCAAAATCTTCGTGTCACGTCCTTGAAAGACATTGAACTTAAATACCAAGTTTGGTTTTTATCCGACTTTCCGCTTTTGAATTATGCTGTCCAAAGACTGACACACACACTCACACTCACACACACACACACACACAGGAACATTTTTCTATGCTTTTTTTATTCAGAGCGCCGCAAACATACATTTCCGGTGAAATCTTGACATCGAATTTTTGGGTGGAATACAATACTTCCTCTACTTAGGTATGTAGTAAAGAAAGTAATAGTTCCACATTCAAACTTGTACTTGTGGTCAAACTTTGAACCTAATTAGGCATTTATTATACCCAGTTTATGGTTTTCCACCAGCATGTTAATATTTGGGGAAACATTAATTACATATGCAAGTGTCAAGGCGCAGATTTATCAGGGCGGCAGTTTATCAAGTGGATTCAAGAAAACAAGATATAATTTAAGAAGGAGAGTACATTGAATCAAACTAAAAAGTGAATAGTTGGTGCAATTTTAGTTACGTTCCTGCTATCATGGTTAAAGTTATTATCCAATGTGAACATTGAGTTCAAAAAGGAAATATCTACAAATGTGGTCCGGATAATCCGCGGATAAGCGAGGTTTTACTGTACTACAAGGAGAAGCATGTGTGCTAATGAGGGACAGGTTATGGACAAGCTTGTCAATAATATCACATAGACTTTGTCAATCTTGTTTGATTACGATTACTACTCAGATTGAACTGCCTCTTGTGGAATTAATCACATAAACGGTAACTTAGCCAAACAACGGGTAAATGCAGCTGAGTGAAATGAGATAGATATGAAACATTTTCTATTTATACAACATATTTTCTACTTTTACAAAAGCTGCGTGTTTAGGCAGGATTGGGGTAGACAAAATGTATCCTAAAATTGAGCTATGCTCTTTAAAAGCTGTTAATGAAGTTCCGCTATTTGTCCTAGAAAACATTAACTTTACATAAACGATGCTGTGGTTTAGCCAGTGAATACTCCCCTGGCCTGGGTGCAACAAGAGCGTTAAACAGCTGATGTTGTTATCGTGTGAAGCATGGGTGTGCAAGGAAATAGTTTTGTTTGGAAATAGGAATTAATATTAGAAATCGACGGAGTATAAATTTGATTATGAAGGGGGTCAAAAAGTACGTGACGGGCACCGCGTTGGACAGTGCTGCTGTAGAATACGTTAACGTCATTAAAAGGAACTGTTGTTGTGCATTCAGCGTTGAAAGACAACTGTCGAGTTCCCATTTTTGTCACATGGTGTCAGCGGTGGGACTTACCGAATTGTCATTTTGTTACAGTAAGATATGGAATATGGGTGTAATAATTAGTTCTAAAAAATTTAATTTAGCAGATTATTCTTGCGTTCAGTTTCTCTTACAGATATTCTGGTTTTAAAATCGTGATTAATAGCACAATTTTCCACAAAGTATATTTTACACAACTGTTAACTTTGATTGGTACATTTTTGCGCCATTGCATCTGGTGCTAATGAAAACACTTCAAAGATAGCTTTTCTGCTTTAAAAGGATACCTGAAATTAAGTTGGCTAAGCTTCTATTTCTCCACAGAGAGGCAGTAATGAAGCGAGTAGTACAGCCATAAAGAGATTGTTTAACCGATTACGACTCCCCCTCAAACCCTTCCCGTAGGACTATAATAAAAAGTTGTGGCAAGCCCGTAAATATTAGGAAACTTCGCTTACACGGACCCTGCCGTATTTAATCAGCACAAGATGAATAAAAAGCAGGGAGCCAATGAAAGTTATCCTTGCGATAAATCATAGTTGCAGACGTCTTTATTTCTGCTCGCCCGTTTTCCATTAGAAGCACCCAATTATTTTATTGCAAGTCACGGAACAGAGGAAGAAAAACGGAATTGAGTTCTGCAGCCCTCTTTCTCTTCTATAGCCATAAATAAATATCCGATGGGTGCAAAAAGAAACAACGCAAGAAAAGGGACATAATACTTGCGTGATATTACACTTCGGCCTAGTTACACGTGGCCTTTGACCTTAAGGTTTAAATTAGCTTAGGTATCTTCAAGCAACACGTTCCAAAACCTTGGTCTATGACCTTGGTGTTATTTTAAATGGGAGTTGGAAGCATGATATTCCGGGAGGGTTTACGCAGGGGCAACGTAGATAATCCAAAAGGGATAGTCTATTTCTCATGCGTTGTTCATCACCGGTACAGTTACGACCATGCAAAAATATTAGGTAGAAAACTATGTTGTTGAATTATTGGTAACTGAAGACAAAAAGGAAAAACAATAAACACACTTAAGTGGATAGATATTAAGTTGCAGATCTGACTTACACCCTGACAACATGCAACAAAACGACAAAATCCAGTCCAACTACTTTTCTATCACTTTACTGTGTTCTAGACTTTTGCACAAAACCACAGTTCTCTTTTACTGACGTTAACATAATCTACAGTCTTTCGTGATAATATAACAATAACTGTTCTTCTATAACTCCTTTACACTGTCTCTCTACAACAATACAGCACACGCTCGCTTCCCCTATACATGTTATTTTCCCCCTCCGCTGCCCAAGGCAAGGAGAACCAGACCTACTAATCAGAGGCGGATGGCGCGGAGTACTACATACAACTCAATGTGCGGACGAATATTTTTGTTTTAGAGATGAAGATGATAAAGTTAAGTGCTTGGTTTGTAAGACTGATAGTTGCAGACTTATATCATTTCCGTTGTTTACGTCCCGTGTTCACGATAAACCTTATTCCACTGGAAAAAATACAACGATCTATTGTACGACACATTGTCTTTACAATTTGAACACCTAAAAACATTTTAAACCAAAATAAAATTATTTTGTACTTTTGAAGTTTCCATATAGTGTGTGTGTGTGTATGTGTGTGTGTGTGTGTGTGTGTGTGTGTGTGTGTGTGTGTGTGTGTGTGTGTGTGTGTGTGTGTAGTGAAAGACACGTCGCGTTGAAGTGAAGAATTGAATGATTGTATTCTCACAGTTAGTTTATGAGAGACAGAGACAGTTAAAAAAGACAGTGAAAGGACTGAGTCTAGGTTCGGAGAAGAAAATAGTTGTGAGTTGTAATCTCACTGTAGACTGTGTTAACATCAGTGGAAGAGAGCTGTATTTTTGTGCAAAACTTTAGAAGAAAAATGAAGTAATAGAAAAATAACTGGACTGTTACCCTGGTGTCAGGAGTGGGGTTGGTCAGATTTTCATTTTGTTACAGTGCTATGTAATTTCTGTCTCCAGTAAACAACGGATGTAACTAAGTGTAATTTTGTTGCTGTACTAAATTTAATAAAACTCGAGTGATGTTTATTAGCTTTCATTTGCCTTGTTTTGATGGTGAGTGCGAAACAGTAAATGACAGCAGGGTAGACCTCCATGAAGTCAATGGCCCCGTCTGTCACCTGTTTATCCCTCCCCTGCCGACACGTCCTATATTATACACGCATCTGCATTCTTTCATCTGCCTGGTTGGTGATATGATGATAGGGACAGAGAAAAAGGTGCTGCTTGAAAACACAAAGCTTGCGTTGTCTTCATATAGACTATAGAGGGAGCATGTCCTGCATCCCTTACATTCACATATACCACGTAAAAAATTAGTTATATTCATTTGAACAAATTAGACATATCTCATATTGCAACAATTTGGGAAAATGATAAGATTTCTTGGACTTATCGGTATGTTAATATTGTAGATTAATAAATCACCCCGAATTCACATCTGCCAACTTAACCTACCCTCTTATATTACGTAAAGCCTTAGGCCACTAGAATTTGTCTAACCCTTACGGATTACGAGTTATTGAGTAAACAGGACTACATAGGCTATAGCCAGAAAATTTAAAATATACACTACATTTATCGTAAAAATATCTCAAACATGTGACATTTTAATCAAATTCGTTAGAGCATTTTCAAGAAAATCGAAATTTTCGAAAAATTTTCCACGCAAAGGGTAGTTTAGGGTGGGGCTATTTTGTTCAAAATTTTCGTCTCGCATCCTTGAAAGACATTAAACTTAATACCAACTTTGGTACACACGCGCGCGTGGATCTTTTACTAAAAAGCCTTTTTATTATTATTATTATTATTATTATTATTATTATTATTATTATTATTATTATTATTATTATTATTATTATTATTATTATTATCTATTATTATTATTATTATTATTATTATTATTATTATTATTATTATTATTATTATTATTATTATTATTATTATTATTATTATTATTATTATTATTATTATTATTATTATTATTATTATTATTATTATTATTATTATTATTATTATTATTATTATTATTATTATTATTATTATTATTATTATTATTATTATTATTATTATTATTATTATTATTATTATTATTATTATTATTATTATTATTATTATTGAGGAGGTTTCAAAACATCTATTTCCGGTGAAATCCCGATATCGAATTTTAGGGTGGAATACAATATGAAAATAATATCTATATGATATAAACGTCAGTACGTTTTAAAATAATTGATTTATATGTGTACATAATTGCGTACTTCTTGAGTGCATATTTTCTCTGAAAACCTTAGTTAAACTTCTTAAAATTAACATTGGAAGCATAGAGCTTACAATCTACCCGTAAAAAACGAAAAATAAGATTTTTCATAATTTTTTCCCGAATTTCATCGGTGCCGGGAGAATAAACAGAGTAGGCCGTGCTCAAATATAATTAACTTGAACGAGTGTTTTGTGTCTGATATCGAAGAAAATTGGAAAATAATCTGCTCTTCTGTCATACTGCTTTTACTAATTCTTGACTGCGCCTCGTATGTTCTCGATCCAGTAAAAGTCACTTAGCATTCTTATATCGCAACATCATATTAAGTTTCAGCTTCACGTTGTTGCATCGGTTTGAACCAAAGCCATATATTTGAATTGATGATGCTATAAGCTTCCTAGAATCTGTCCTTTTGCCTATGATAAGAGCACTGATAAGAGAACTCTCTGGGTTTACGTGGGTGCTTTCTAAATGATGACGCAGATTTTTCAATATAACGGCTTGTAATGAAGAATCGGTTTTTTGAAACTATTTTTCCTTAAGACTTTGCCGACCAATATATTTAATATTAGGAAGTGGCGTAATGTGCATTAACACAATAAATATTGCGTGCAGCTTGTCCTGTAGGTATGTCTATATTTGTTCCACTTACAGTGTTTCATGTTTCACTTTGTCTATTTGTCCCCACGGCAATAGGACACACTTCTACTCCTCTGGTACCTTGTGCCTTGTTTCATGTACTCTCGTAGAATCAATTCACCAATGAACACTATCGAGAGAAACAAGTGACGCTCTCAAAGACGTTGGTTTCACTATTCCCATCCGCTTGCCAGCACGGCTCCATTGTTGTGCGTCGGCGCGACGTCACAATACTATGCTGTATTTAACTTGGCAATAGAGTAAGCCACGGGGTTCGAACCAGGGACGCCACCATGTTCGGCGACCTTTGACCTTTCTCTATAGGTAATATGGCGCTCTGTCTGATGTGACAAATATTCCTTATCTGTGGCTCTCTTTCGGACATTTTTGGAGGTTCTCCTTCGCTCCTCCCCGGGGCACTTACCCCTCACACTTTCTGGCTCGTATCACAAACTCCATCAACATTTGTCTTTTACCCTGAGAGAGTTTATGACGTAAAACATGCGTCGCTCTTTTCTGTAATTTCCGTAGAGGTCGCTGATTTAAACCAACACCACAGTTTTGTAGAATTTAAGCTTTTCGTTACTTCTACCGTTGAGTAGTGGAAAATCTCTATTTAAGTTTAATGTCTTTCAAGGCTGCGACACGAATATTTTGAAGAAAACAGCCCCGCCCTAAACTAACCTTTACATGGAAAATTTTTCGAAAATGTGTATTTTCTTGAAAATGGCTCTAACGAATTTGATTAAAGTGTCATATGTTTGACATATTTTGATTACAAATGAAATGTATATCTTGAATTTTCTGGCAATAGCCGCTGTAGTCGTATTTACTCTGTACGACTTTTGCATAACTGGTAAACCGTTAGAGATAGACCAAATCATAGTATACAAAAAATATAGCTCTTGCTACAATACACAATTTATGTCGGAATAAATTTTCTTATAGAGTGAACCATTTCGGAGATATTCCTTGTTGTGTGTGTGAGTTTCGGAAAACTTAAAAACTTTCGTGAAATGGAACACCGCTGTTCTTTATTTTATGTTTTAAGCGTGCAAAGAGAACGGGATCTCAAAGCTTTGATTATCGCTCAAAGCCTACTGCATTCCCATATTCCCCTTGTACCTACAAGGAAATAAGCAATACTAACACGAAGAAGATATAGGAATAAGAGTTTGTAAGAATGCTTAGTACAAGAGTAGAGAAAATCACGTGAGTGTAACACATTAGATTTTTTATGTTAGTTGAGATAAACATTTGCAGAAATCGTCTTATTGCTTATTTCCTTATACGCGCAACGGAATTATGGTCGAAAGATCGACATTAACTATATTTCTTCCTCTTCCTCTTCCTCTTCCTCTTCCTCTTCCTCTTCCTCTTCCTCTTCCTCTTCCTCTTCCTCTTCCTCTTCCTCTTCCTCTTCCTCTTCCTCTTCCTCTTCCTCTTCCTCTTCCTCTTCCTCTTCCTCTTCCTCTTCCTCTTCCTCTTCCTCTTCCTCTTCCTCTTCCTCTTCCTCTTCCTCTTTCTCTTTCTCTTTCTCTTTCTCTTTCTCTTTCTCTTTCTCTTTCTCTTTCTCTTTCTCTTTCTCTTTCTCTTTCTCTTTCTCTTTCTCTTTCTCTTTCTCTTTCTCTTTCTCTTTCTCTTCCTCTTCCTCTTCCTCTACCTCTTATTATTATTATTATTATTATTATTATTATTATTATTATTATTATTATTATTATTATTATTATTATTATTATTATTATTATTATTATTATAATTATTACTATTATTATTATTATTATTATTATTATTATTATTATTATTATTATTATTATTATTATTATTATTATTATTATTATTATTATTATTTTGATCGCTCGAAGAGCCATAATTCATAACGCTCGCCGTGAAATTTTTTGTCCTGACCTTCCTCTACCTACTTTAAGCACGTAGTAGAGAAAGTAAAATGGCAGCAAATCTATGTTATTATTGGTAAAGAAGGAATTTCTCTGTCCGAGATTGTTTCCTTAGCAACGCACAGAAGGAGCGACAGATTGCACTTGTACAAAATTAATCTACGGCTGCGGCCTTTATCCCTGACAGCAAAGTGTCACAGAAAACTCGCTAAATTGAACTACCACTTTGTGTTAATAATAGAAGCGTTTGTAAGAAGTGAGTGAGAGAGTGAGTCGGTCGGTCGGTCGGAGACCATGCAGAGCGAGTGAGTGAGTGAGAGGGTGATGGATGTGCCATGATACACAAGACACTCCTGCTGTACGGGCTGGTATCATATTCCTATAGCCTGTTTCCCCTTACTTTACTCCCCATGTAAACAAATCCCCTAGAGAGGGCCGCGGCTGCCGTAGACTGCCATAAGGTGGTTTTCGTACGTTAGGTGTGTTGCATACCCTCATATCAATCGCGTTCTTTATGTTTTTCATCAAGATTTAGTAGTCTTCTTTAAGCCGGAAATGTTGAACTTGGAACCCTCTTGAAACGGAAAGAGTGCATATAAAAGGCCGTACCATTAGTGTCTTGTAAAACACTTGTAAGATCCTCTAAGTATACTACGAAAGGGGCTTGGCACCTCGACCCTATGCCCTTGACGAGGTACCCCCGGGAGGTTGAACGAGATGCATGGATCTTAAGGGCGGCGAGAACGTTGGTGCGACAGAGCAAGTGGTACATTTTCCCAGTTAGAAGCACCCCGGCACAGCCTGGCTTAGCTCTCCCCCCCCCCCCCCCCGTCGGGCTTATGCCATCGCAGGAAGGGCCCAGAAACCAGGGCTCGGCTTCGAAACCGGGGGACATCAACACTAAATAGGACTTCATGGCCTATAGCTGGAAAATTCAAAATATACATATCATTTGTTATACAAATATCTCAAACATATGGCATTTTAAGCAAAATCGTTAGAGCCATTTTCAAGGAAATGAAAATTTCCGAAAAATTTTCCATGTAAAGGGTAGTTTAGGGTGGAGGAATTTTCTTCAAAATCTTCGTGTCGTATCCTTGAAAAATATTAAACTTAAATACCAACTTTGGTTTTTAACCGACTTTTCGTTTTTGAGTTATGCTGTCCACAGGCTGACACACACACACACACAGACACACACACACACACACACACACACACATACACACACACATACACACACATACACACACATACACACACACACACATACACACACACACACACAGACACACAGACACACACACACACACGCACACACATGGGTTCTGTACTCGCTTTTCTTTTACTTAATACATTCACATATCCTCTCTACTCACCCTTCAATATACAATTCATACAATTTTCCATGACTGAAATAAAATTTCACATATTACATTCACACGGTTTTCTGTACTCAATGCGTTTTTACAAAACACGATCGTGCTTCTTTCTCTATTCGCCCTTTAACACACAATTCATACAATTTGTTATGATTGAGATAGAAATGAAACACATTACATTCACACAGCTTTCTCTCCCTGCTGTTCTTTCAGAGGTATTCCGGGTTACTCAACAGTACTTTGTATAGTGCATTCCCGGTGTCGGGTTTTTTATAATATCGAACGTAAGTCTATAAGTTATAGGCATAAAATAGTGGAACCACGGGCAACTGCGGGTGCTTGAGCTGGTAGATAATAAAAACTGGTTGATATGTGTGTATTTTGTACCAAAGTGGGGCATGATTATAAAACATGTAGAGATGACCTCCGCTTGGGAGGTGAAGAGGTCATAAAGAGGGTTGACAGACTAGGAAAACCATTCCCCAGGACACGAAGCACTAGATGCAATATTTATTAGCAAGGGTATTACCAAGTACTTGCTCATGTTTCATTTCCTTCCCTGCGTCTGAGTGTAGAATTCGTAATCTTCAAGATCGCGTTTCTCTCAGACATGAATGAGTCTGCACAGCCTCTTCTTCAATGGCAGAGTTCCCCTAATCCACAAGCAACTTCACTGTAACGCTCTAACAACTTTACTCTTGCACTACTTGGCTTAATCACTCTCATAATGATGAGAATAATAAGATATAGACAGAATATTAATGTACAACAATGTAGATCTCCCTAAAACACACAATTTATTTCTGAATACATTTGTTGTAGAGTGAACCATTTCGAAGATATTCCTTGTTATGTGTGTGAGTTTCGGAAAACTTAAAAACTTTCGTGAAATGGAACATCGTTGTTCATTTTTATATATGTTAAGTGTGCAAAGAGAACGGGATCTCAAAGCTTTAAAAGATTTGACTATCGCTCAAAGCCTACTGTATTCTAATATTCCCCTTGTACCTACAAGGAAATAAGCAATAATATAATTTGTACAAATGTTTATCTCAACTAACACGAAGAAGATATAGAAATAAGAATGGTTAGTACAAGAGTAGAGAAAGCCATGTGAGTGCAACACACCAGAATTTTTGTTGTGTTTGTATAAATAACGAGTATCATTTCGTTAACTTTTTAAAATTTGTTGAATGTTTTATTGAGTTCTCTCGTACACGGGATCTTCGAAAAATAACACTTTTTCTAAGGATATTATGCACTATGCCATGTTAACACATTAATAGTCAAATTATAGTTTTTCTGGAAAATTGAATATTAAGTTGTACAGTGGTTTAATAACACAGTAGTATTGTTTGTTTTATTTGGCAACATTGGGGTTTAAAACCCTGTCCACCAATGAGGACACTGGTGTACAATAGGATAACATACTTGCATGAATCACAAATAATATATATACAATTTTGCGAAACTGTAATGTAATTGTATATATAAATTCCACGAGTCTGCCTCTATAGGAGTCTCATAAACCAAGCTCTGCATTCGAGTCCAGAGGAAAAAATCCAATGCAGTCAAATCCGGTGATCTGGGAGGCCATATGATGGGTCCTATTAGCTTGAGCGGAAGAATCAATCAGGTGAGCATTCAATGACGTCAGAGCAAACGTAGGTGTTCTTTCACACCGAATATAGAGTGGGACGCATGCAAAGGGAAGAAGGAAACCTTGGTACCTACATGATAAGGTACCCTCGCATTCTCCTACCTTCCAAGCAAATCCTTGAAAAATCCAATGTCATAGTGGATAGTCAACGAGAATCAAATTCCGACCTTCCGAGATGGCTGTTATTTGTTCCGATGTTGTATATTCAGCATTAAAGCTCGGTTACGATGTATTATTTGTCTATGCAGCGCTAGACATCGCATTGGGAACAAAGAAGGAAGGCAGGAAGGCAGGCGCATACATATGTACATATGAGGTGGTTGAGGCATTGGAAATTGCAGTGGGTCCTGCGCTCCTGCTTATTCCAATGTTGTTGTTTCCGATCGTGGGAATATAACGCTTGGTTAACCGTACGTACATTTCTTGTAAAGCTCGGCCAAGCATTACATTCAGCCCTGCTACGTTTACCTCTTCAGTAAAATCAACAGTCAGGCATGCGGGGCCACATTTGCTTAGTAAAGGTGAACCTACTGCACGCACGGATGTCCTTATTGCCCTCCTACTCTTCCTTATAGCAAAATAGTTGCATTTTAGCCTTTTCAAATGTTAAGTGAGGTTAACTGTGTCACTATCGCGTAGCCTTGTTACTTCAACGAATTGTGACACGTGATTTTCTAAACATCAGACTAGTTTGTCTTGTAAAGTACATACATAGTATATTAGTTAAATTTACGTTTCACACAACACCTATACTTAAATTATACAGCAAACTTTGATTAAAGCAGAAAAAGTGTACCACAGTTACCTATAAGGAAGTATTCAGCGTTTCAGCGAATTTCACCCTTGTTTAACAGTAAGAATACGATTATAAAAGGAGCAGCGATATATTAAAGCGAAGCATGCGTGACGCAGGGCAGCCAACTTCAGAGAAACACAATTAGCGGCAATGGTGCGGTGAGTTTGGCGAATTCAGTATTGGTTAATGTTGGTGATTGTGCCGGAAGTAGGAGAAAGTAGGACGCACTTTATCTATAATCCATTAGTTAATGCTAGTATCGCAACACTGTGCGTATCAGGCAGTTAATGTGCTGTGTTACAAGATAATTCTCCATTACAGTAAGTAAACTGAAGTGTTCTACTTTCATCTGATTCAGCCACAAGATTTCCTGTCATATTTAGCTGCGGACGATGTGTGAAAAGCAAGGTTAGATCTTACATGCTAAAATATCTGCTTAAATGTTTACAGAAATATCAATCTCAAAGAAGGAGACATTAATCTCGTAGTAAATCTGTACCTTTTTGGTTTATTCTTACGTATTAGGTACTTTTCATGTTGCTATAAAACGTACGCACTACAAGACCATTTATTGTAATACAAGGTAGTGGAGTACATGTGTACTAGTGGCCTGGCCTCAGGAACTAGCTGCTATGAACTTCATCGACACCGGCCGAGAAGCACTTTCTTAGAGATTTTAACTCTTTTAGGAGATTTAACAAAATTCTCTTTGTACTGGACACAAATCTATCTACCAATGGGAAAGAATCATCTATTGTCTCAGAAATGCGATGAAGAGCGTGTGCCAAACAAGTTATATGAATTAAGTTAGGAAAAATACATTTCAGAGTTTGTCCTGATTTTACCATATAAGGACGTGCGTCAGTAACAAATAAAAGTACCCGGGCGTATTTGATTCCACATGATCATAGTCCATCACAAACTGGGTCACAGTTACATTGTCAGTGGCCGACAATTCGCACCCATTAAGAAGATAAGGTGCAGTCTTTTGTTCATTATTTAAAGCACCCACGATTATATTAGCAATAGAACGGCGCTCAGAATCAGGGGTTTCATCA
The DNA here is from genome assembly GCA_030765045.1 of Tenodera sinensis. NCBI lineage: Eukaryota > Metazoa > Arthropoda > Insecta > Mantodea > Mantidae > Tenodera > Tenodera sinensis. Next base: position 184,573,054 of record CM060965.1, on the reverse strand, counting down.
ACAGACAACCACACAAACTGATCCGCTAATTCATTTTGTATATTTGACAATACGTTATTGTAACAATGTCCTACATAAGTCTTACGCAGTGTACTTTCTTCAGGCACATGTTGTTGAGTACACTTGGCAAGAAAGTTTTTAAATGTATTATTAATTGTGAACAAGGGAATATCAGCAGCTGAAAATGCTTCGCACAAGTCATAGGAAAATTCAGTAACCCTACTTCCTAAACACTCTACTAGCTGTTTATGAACAAGTTCTTTGTTTACGATTAAATTCTCCTTATGTTTTGCTGTGTTTATGTGCTGAACTATTTGAAATCTTTTCTCACTCCCTACATTTTTCTCACACGCTCCACAAAACAGTACCCTATTATCTGTAGATATTAAATCGCCCGAAAACTCTTTCTGTAAATTAATTAATCTAGCACTCAAAGTTGGTTTTATTTTCGGCATTTGAAGAGCTTTTTAACATTTTATACGCCTAATTTAATTGGTGGGAACCAGTTCACAACACTGTTACCTTTGAAGACCACGACACAACTACTGATGGGAAGGCAAGCGTTGCTATAATCGTGCTGCTCAAAACGTTGTCCTGCACTTTGTGTTTGTTAATATAAACCTCTCAGATAACGCACTGATTATTCTCTACGCACATACATACAATGAAAGGATGGAAACAGCGGATTCACTGCATGACAACATGACTCAGCATTAGTTCTTGCCACCTCGCGAGTTGCATCATCATGTGCAATACTACCAATATTGGCTACTTCCACACTAGAATTTGTTTTTTTAAATGACTCTAGATTTTGATTAAAATGTTATATGTTTAAGATATGTGTATGACAAATGAAATGTATATTTTGAATTTTTTGGCTATAGCCTATATAGTCCTTTTTTACTCTGAATGTCTTTTGTATAATTGGTAAACCGTAAGAGATAGACCAAATCTTACTATACAAAAAATGTAGGTCTTTACTAAGACCAAGTTTATGGTGAATAGTCTTCTTTCTTAGGTGAACCGTTTCGGACATATATGAGTTTTGAATTTGTCTCAGTGGAACGTAGTTATTCCCTCTTTTATCTCTTGGTCATGCAATGAGAACGGAATTTCAAAACCTTCATATAGCGAGGAGCTTTCCGTATTCCCCTTGTATCTACAAGGAAATAAACAAAAATATAATTTCTGTAAATGTTTTTCTGTATTAACAAGAAGAACATAAAGGAAAAAGAGGTTTTAGAAGGTCTTTTTAGTTTCGTTCCCGTATTTTGTTTTAGTCAAGAGGTTTTGAAACATAACTGTCTTGGAATGTGTGCGCATGCGCAAATGTACACACACACACACAGGCTGTAACCTGATTATAGTACCTCCTGTTTCGTATCTTGCTTGCTTCCTTCCTAGAGAGAAACCGTATTGCAAGTTGAGGGATAAACAGATTAACGTTACCCTGCCACCATCTCCGTCCTCGCTAAAGCTATCTGTAGCCGTAGCTGTAGCTGTAGCTGCAGTAATCATATTGGATGTGCAAGTGGAATTATCTCCTTTGATTTCACAATCGCTTGTAACTGGATGGGAAGCAGATTCGTTACGCTTCTCTTCCATAAACACACTACACACTCCAAATTGGATAACTGAATTTCTGTTTTAATAGAAGATAATCCAGACGAGTTCTTATATTTGTTAACAAGTTGGCTAATTTTCGCCTTCATCAAGTACAACCGCATAACTCTGTAACTGTAAGCGAATTCTACTCAGACCTTAAATACTAAACATCTGATGTGTAACACTCACATGACTTTCTCTACTCGTGTACTAACCATTCTTACAAACTCTTATTGCTATATCTTCTTCGTGTTAGTTGAGATAAACATTAGTACAAATTGTCTTATTGCTTATTTCCTTGTAGGTACAAGGGGAATATTAGAATACAGTAGACTTTGAGCGATAGTCAAATATTTTAAAGCTTTGAGATCCCGTTCTCTTTGCACACTTAACATATAAAAAATGAACAACGATGTTCCATTTCACGAAAGTTTTAAGTTTTCTGACGCTGACACGAATAACAAGGAATATCTCCGAAATGTTTCGCTCTACAGTAAAATTTATTTAGACATAAATTGTGTGTTTCAGAAAGATGTACATTTTCTGTAGAGTAAGATTTTGTCTATCTCTTACGGTTTGCGAGTTATTCAAAAGTCTTCCAAAGTAAACAGGACTACATAGGCTATAGCCAGAAAATTCAAAATATGCATTTCATTTGTCATAAAAATATCTTAAACACGTGGTATTTTAATTAAAATCGCTAGGGCCATTTTCAATAAAATCAAAATTCTCGAAAAATTTTCCATGTAAAGGGTGGTTTAGGGTGGGACTATTTTTTTCAAAATCTTCGTGTCGCATCCTTGAAAGACTTTGGTTTCTAACCGACTTTTCGTTTTTGAGTTATGCAGACTGACAGAGAGAGACATACACACACGAAAAACAAAACAAAAAGAACCACACAAGGCAGAGATAATTGAGTAATAAAGTTAAACCTTGCCAATAGTTATGTGAATAACATAATGTATATTTATAAGTACAAACCTAACCTCACTTTAAACTTTTACTAGATTTTTACTGCCACATGTTATCATTTTATTAGTTAATAACCAACACATGGCATCTATTATCAGTTGTTCGGTATATATAAAGTTAATTAATTTTCAAATGTAATTAACAATGAGTTACACTAAAGGAACTAGAAACTACTTACATAAGCATTATATGTTTGTAGAGAATAAAATTATTTTGAATATGGCTACTCTATTGCAGTAACGTTAAAACAATTGACATTGTCAACTGTTTCCTTAACGTCATTAGAGACAGCGTTATATGTTTTTGTGGTTTCATAATTTTGGAAGCAAGGAGGTTTTGCACTGAAGAATTTTAGGATCGAGAATATAAACGGCAGTTCCTATAAAGACCCTTGTGTGACCGTCTGCTATGGATGTTGGGAGCAAAATGAAGTTGAAATGTGCATAGTTCATGTACTCACAGTAGAATTGATTGAACATGGAAGTGGGTGCGCTGTGGGAACGACGAGAGAATCTGGAATAAAAGTGTAAATTAACTTTATCTGATAATCTTGTTCCTCGTCTCTGAGTAATTTGCTGGTATCTTAATTAAAAGAAAGAAGAGATAAAGAGGGTGTGCATGATAATCTCGTACGTACGCTCAAAATCCATTAGGAAGCAAGCGCCTTGTTCATCACAGACGAGCGGGCGAGCCCGTGAATACGCTCTGTGTGCCTACTGCTGGTGCGAACTAACGGCTTTACCACGAACCTTGCTAAATGATTGACTGCGCTGTAACTAACAAAATCTGATGTGTAGCACTCACATGACTTTCTCTACTCTTGTACTAATCTTTCTTAAGAACTCTTTGTCCTACTTCTTCATCTTAATCAAGATAAAAGTTATCTTATTGTCAATCTTCTTGTATATGCAAGAGAATACAGTGGGTGTTAACCGATAGTAAACAATTTAAGAGTGTCTCCTATATGATTAAGGAAAAAGTTGACAATGTCAATTGTTTTAACGTTACTGCAATAGAGTAGCCATATTCAAAATAATTTTATTCTCTACAAACATATAATGCTTATGTAAGTAGTTTCTAGCTCCTTTAGTGTAACTCATTGTTAATTACATTTGAAAATTAATTAACTTTATATATACCGAACAACTGATAATAGATGCCATGTGTTGGTTATTAACTAATAAAATGATAACATGTGACAGTAAAAATCTAGTAAATGTTTAAAGTGAGGTTAGGTTTGTACTTATAAATATACATTATGTTATTCACATAACTATTGGCAAGATTTAACTTTATTACTCAATTATCTCTGCCTTGTGTGGTTCTTTTTGTTTTGTTTTTCGTGTGTGTATGTCTCTCTCTGTTAGTCTGTATAACTCAAAAACGAAAAGTCGGTTAGAAACCAAAGTCTTTCAAGGATGCGACACAAAGATTTTGAAGAAAATAGCCCCACCCTAAACTACCCTTTACATGCAAAATGTTTCGAAAATTTTTATTTTCTTTAAAATGGCTCTAACGATTTTGATTAAAATGTTAATTGTTTGAAATATTTTTATAACAAATGAAATGTATGTCTTGAATTTTCTGGCTATAGTCCCTGTAGTCGTATTTACTGTGGACGACTTTTGCATAACTGGTAAACCGTTAGAGATACACAAAATCATACTATACAAAAATGTAGATCTTACTAAAATACACAATTTATGTCTCAATAAATTTTCTTGTAGGGTGAACCATTTCGGAAGTATTTTTTTGTTATGTGTGTGAGTTTTGAAAAACTAAAACTTTCGTGAAATGGAACATCGTTGTTCATTTTTTTATATCTTAAGTGTGCAAAGAGAACGGAATCTCAAGTCTTTAAAACATTTGACTATCACTCAAAGTGTACTGTATTTTAATATTCCCCTTGTACGTACAAGGAAATAAGCAATAAGATAATTTGTACAAATGTTTATCTCAACTAACACGAAGAAGATATAGGAATAAGAGTTTGTAAGAATGGTTAGTACAAGAGTAGAGAAAGTCATGTGAGTGCAACACATCACATATTTTTAGAACGTCATAGTAAATTAGTTAAGTCAGAATAGCCAACAGAAGAGAAGCCCTGCGTTCTGTAACGGATTAATTAGTGGGGGGCACGAACAGCAGTTGGAAGAGCCAAAAAGAGAGGGTGGTCGGCAAGAGATGGAACAGCTTGAGATGACGCCAGAGAAAAAAGCCTGTGGTCTAGGGGTTTCTACTGCGTAGTTAGTGTGCGTTTTTTTGGAGTCTACCGTGAGATGTGACCAGGAGTTCGTCCGCCATCAACAAGGGGAAGTAGAACCCGGGCACCAGTGCAAGTCGGCACCCACTGGTCGTGGGGAATGCAAGATAGGCGCATAAACTTCATTCTCCCAGTTACATGGAATACGACTTGGTGCATGTGGTTCCCTTTGGCAAAGGAGCGGTATGGACTTCTGAGGTGGTTGAGCCAGTTAAGTCTGGTTAGAGACGTCGCCTATGTGCAAGGAGGCTTCGATGAATGGCGGTGAAAGCTGAGGACACCGTTGTACACTGTCGACCAGGGCGTGGCTACTCCAGGCTGGAAGTTCTCCGTACATCCTATATCTTCTAGTGCCGACATCGGGATGAGTATCAGTTTTGTTAATAATACTTTGTAGGAGTGGGAAAACTCCAGAGGGACAGTTAACAAAGGGGGATTGCTCTGTACGAGGCCCCTTATCAGTAAACCGGAGAGCAACTCGGTAGTTTAGTTAGTGGATATTGTCACAGACTGTACGCAAGATTTCCAGCTAGTATTTTCTCTGTAATTAACTGATTCCAAATATAGGAAAGGTTCTTGTTTTCATTTTAGAATTTTCATGTTAATATTTAATAGCGTTCATTATCAAGTTGGTGGTTTCATTTTAATATTTTTTAAGTTACTACGTAACGGAGTCCATTGTTAAAATTATTGTTTTTTAACTAATTGCTTGTTAATATTTAACACCTTTCACTATAATAAATGTTATGCTATGCTGTAGTGTGTTGTGTTACTTGGTAGTACCCTGTAACGATCCTGCGGAATACGCTAGTAAGGAAAGGGAAAGGTAGTAGGTGTAAGCAAAACGCAAAAGGAGCGTAACACTGGTAGCAGAGCAGTACCGGACTTCTCAAAAAAATTTGTGCTTCAAACGGATGCCTCGTCGGGAGCGATTTCGGCGGTATTGCTATTAGAATCTGCCGAGGGGAGGAAAGCAGTGGCTTATGCATCACGAAGATTATCAGCGACCGAGAGAAAATATTCAATTTACGAATTGGAGGCCCTAGCGGTGTTATATGGCTTGGAGAAATATCGATTTTACCTGGAACATACCGAATTTCAATTAGAAACAGACAATCAGGCGATATCATGGGTCTTAGCGAAACCGAGGAAAGCAGGGAAAATTGCCAGATGGGCATTAAAATTATCTAGCTTTAAGTTCACAGTAAAACATGTCAGAAGTTCGAGTAATTCAATAGCGGATGCTCTGTCAAGGATGTATGATACGCCAGTGGATAATTGTGAACAAGTTTCAGGAAAAGTATGTACAATATTATCAAATCTTCCCTCGTTGTTTGAAGATATCCGGACCTATCAACGTAACGATAGTGAATTGGGGCCCCTATTGCAACAGGTTGAGGGGGGGGAAGGAGTACCAAAATATGTCGTACAGGATGGAGTATTGTGTTGTAAAAATAGAACGCAGGACGCAAAGATTCTGGTACCAAAGAGCTTAGTGCCAGAGCTGTTTACCTATTTTCACGAAGCGCCTAGTGGGGGGCACTTAGGGGGGTTTAAAACCAGAGCTAGGATCAAACAGTATTTCAGATGGAAAGGAATGGATAAAGAGATAACCCAGAGAGTAGCTCAGTGTCGTAGGTGTAAACAGAGCAAGCCTGTAAAGAGTAAGCAAGTGGGGTATTTGGCCTCCAAGGTAGCTGAACGGCCAATGGAGAGATTGTTTGTCGATTACATCGGACCATTTCCGAGGAGCAAGATGGGAAATAAACATGCGCTGGTGATAGTTGATGCGTTTACAAAATACGTTTGGATACGAGCAGTTCGTGAAGCGAACACCCATAATGTGATTAAGGAATTGCAAAATAATTGCTGTCTTCGGAGTACCGGAGGAAGTCGTTTCGGATAATGCCACGTGTTTTAAGTCAAGGGCGTTTAAATCGTTTTGTTGGGGAAGTGGCATTCGTAACGTATTCATGGTACCCTACTATCCTAAGGCGTCACAAAGTGAAAGGGTTAATAGAAACCTGAAGAATGCGTTGATTGCCTATCACTCAGATGATCACACCAAGTGGGACCAGAACTTGTACTGGTTGCAATTTGCATTTAATGCGGCTAGGCACGAGAGTCATGGCGAGAGCCCGTTCAGGTTAATGTTTAAATTCCAGCCTAACTGTCCTCTATCTAATTTATGGGGGATTAAGGACATTTTGCCGGATAAAGTAAGCGAGTCCGAGATTCGGGAGACCTGGAAACGGGTCAGACGTAATTTATTGAAGGCTAGAGATAAAGTGGCTAAGTACTATAATGCGGGAC
>CM060965.1:184555901-184558401 GCA_030765045.1 Tenodera sinensis | reverse complement strand
AATCAAAACCGTTAGAGTAATTTTCAAAAAATCTTTCATGTAAAAGGTAGTTTAGGGTGGGGCTATTTTCTTCAAAATCTTCGTGTCGCATCCTTGAAAGACATTAAACTTAAATACCAACTTTGGTTTTTAATCGACTTTTCGTTTTTAAATTATACTGTCCACAGACTGACACACACACACACACACACACACACACACACACACACACACACACACACACACACACACACACACGCACATTTTTCTAAAATGCTTTTTGGATTCAGGTGGTCTCAAAACATATACCTCCGGTGAAATCTTGACATCGAATTTTTGGGTGAAATACAATATTTCGTCTACTCACTAGTAGAGAAAGTAAAAAAGCAGAGTTCAAATTATCAGCACTTGAAAATGGATTCATTGATTGATGACTGAGCCGGAGAAGTCGGAGCGGTGTCTGCTTATAGTGTATTGTTTATACTGCAGATCGCACCACTGTATATTCCTATGATCTACCTAATTATGACGCCATTATATTCATTTGCACTGCAGATTCCATTTTGTTGTGCTGCGAAAAGAGATCGAGTAAAACTGGGGTAAAAACACGTGAAGAAGGATATTAAATGGCTAGCAATTGGTTTCCAGTGTGGCAAGTTATGCAGAGATATTGCAGTTCAATTGGGGACAATAAATGATATAGGAACAGTGGACGTGGAGTGAAGTGGTAGGCCAAGGGTTCCCTCGCCCTGAAGAATAGAACTACCGCGGAAGGTATTGTTGTTATTATTATGGAATTAAGCATACGCCCTTATTCTCAGAAGTAGATTGGCAAGATGTAAGGGGATAATGCGTTATATTGCATAAGGAAAGCAGGGTGGTTTCCATTCAAATTCAGTCAATAGAGAGAGAATCACGGCTGTCAATCGGAACCTGAACAATTGAGGAGAGAAAGGTCTTGTTAAAATGCCATCACTGCCCGTCAAATGCTGACAATGCCGAAGATGACAATCAGAAAGCAGCCATCAAAACAGCAGAGCATCGTGAAAAACAATGGTATTGTTGTTGATGATGGTGGAGTGACTAGTACTTGTGAAACCCTCAGCGCTGTCAGTCAGTTTTTCGTGATTACATTTCACCAGATCTATGGACAAGTGACAGTCTACCACCTCAGGCTGTGAATGAACACCTGCTTTTATTTCTGCCTGTGCCACGCTCAATGGTTTAACCCCAAATGAGTTAATTAACTCTCCGTTTGAAAACGTCGCTCCCAGTATGCGGTACCTTTGATGCCGTCCCCAATATCTCCCTAAGTACCGGGAGAACAAACGCTTACGTACCGGATGCGCGGTGTTTAGCCTTCCGCGTCCTCGGAGCTCGTCGTTGACTGCCGCTGTCATAGAACAGCGCGGGTGAAACTGTACAACATTTTTAAAACTGCTTTTAAAGGCTTTACTTACCAATGTTTGAAACTGGTCACAGTCGTTGGCACCTCTTTAGGAAACTATCCATCACTCGCCGTAGTTCACGTTCAGAAATGTTACCGGATATTTTTTTTTAATTCTTACAAACTCTTATTCCTATACCTTCTTCATCTTAGTTAATAATGGAGTTGACTACTTTATAGAAATAACGTTTTTTATGCTTATTTCATGCACACAGGCTTTATATTATCATATGCGAAATTTCACTTGATCATGCGGTTCTTTTGTACAAATAATTACTAGGTAGTCGCTTTTTTTTTCCTCAGTGTTACCAACTGTAATCCATAAGTCACTGAAAAACAATTCCTTACATGTTACAATTGATTAATAATTAAAATAGTATTCCATTTAAATTTGAGAGCTATGTTTCTAAAATATATTCCTTTAATAATAATAATAATAATAATAATAATAATAATAATAATAATAATAATAATAATAATAATAATAATAATAATAATAATAATAATAATAATAATAATAATAATAATAATAATAATAATAATAATAATAATAATAATACTAATAATGCATTTTTAATTTCTCTACAACTAAGTATAGAAAGTATTGTATTCCACCCAAAAATTCGATATCGAGATTTCACCGAAAATATATGCTTTGAGGCCCCCTGAATGCAAAAATAGCACTTTTAGGAAACGCTCCTTGTGTGTGTATATGTGTATGTGTGTGTATGTGTATGTGTGTATGTGTGTGTATGTGTGTGTATGTGTGTGTATGTGTGTGTGCGTGTGTGTGTATGTGTGTGTATATGTGTAGGTGTGTGTAGGTGTGTGTGTGTCAGTCTGTAAACAGCATAACCCAAAAAACGAAAAGTCGGTTAAAAACCAAAGTTGGTATTTAAGTTTAATGTCTTCCAAGGATACGATACAAAGATTTTAGATAAAATAGCCCCACCCTAAAGTACACTTTACATGGAAATTTTTTCTAAAATTTAGTTTCCTTGAAAATGGCTCTAACAATTTTAATTAAAGTGCCTTATATTTGATATATCTTGAATTTTATGGATATACCCTATG
>CM060965.1:184475901-184550901 GCA_030765045.1 Tenodera sinensis | reverse complement strand
GGTTTTAATCACCTAATGAAAATTTCAAAGTAAGTTTAAAATAACGACTTTACGACCGTATATTAAAATCCAACACAACAAAGAATGTATTAAAAAACTTACGAACCGACTGCGCGGTATTTTGCCTTTCGCATCCTATAGCTGGTTTTCGTCTGCCGCTATCATAGAAAGGCACGGATGAAAAGATACCACATTTTTACTTTCTCTGGTACGTATAGTAACTAGAGAAAGAATTCGCCGGAAATATATGGTTTGAGGCCCCTTGTATCTAAGAAAATCAATTTTAGAAAAAGGTCCGCGCGCGCGTGTGTGTATGTGTGTGTGTGCGTGTGTGTATGTGTGTGTGTGTGCGTGTGTGTATATGTGTGTGCGTGTGTGCGTGTGTCTGTGTGTGTGTGCGCGTGTGTGTGTACGTGTGTGTATGTGTGTACGTGTATGTGTATGCGTGTGTGTGCGTGTGTGTGTACGTGTGTGTGCGTGTGTGTGTACGTGTGTGTACGTGTGTGTGTATGTGTGTACGTGTGTGTGTGCGTGTGTGTGTACGTGTGTGTATATGTGTGTATGTGTGTGTACGTGTGTGTGTATGTGTGTGTGTGCGCGTGTGTACGTGTATGCGTGTGTGTACATGTGTGTGTACGTGTGTGCGTGTATGTGTGTGTACGTGTGCGCGTGTGTGTGTGCGCGTGTGTGTGCGCGTGTGTGTATGTGTATGCGTGTGTGTGTACGTGTGTGTGTATGTGTGTACGTGTGTGTGTGCGTGTGTGTATGTGTATGCGTGTGTGTATGTGTGTGTATGTGTGTACGTGTGTGTATGTGTGTGTATGTGTGTACGTGTGTGTGCGTGTGTGTATGTGTGTGTGCGTGTGTGTATGTGTGTGTACGTGTGTGTGTATGTGTGTACGTGTGTGTGCGCGTGTGTGTATGTGTATGCGTGTGTGTACGTGTGTGTATGTGTGTACGTGTGTGTATGTGTATGTGTGTGTGTGCGCGTGTGTGTGTGCGCGTGTGTGTGTGCGCGTGTGTGTATGTGTATGCGTGTGTGTGTACGTGTGCGCGTGTGTGTGCGCGTGTGTGTGTGCGCGTGTGTGTATGTGTATGCGTGTGTGTGCGCGTGTGTGTGCGCGTGTGTGTGCGCGTGTGTGTATGTGTATGCGTGTGTGTACGTGTGTGTATGTGTGTACGTGTGTGTATGTGTATGTGTGTGTGTGCGCGTGTGTGTGTGCGCGTGTGTGTGTGCGCGTGTGTGTGTGCGCGTGTGTGTATGTGTATGCGTGTGTGTACGTGTGTGTATGTGTGCGCGTGTGTGTATGTGTACGCGTGTGTGTGTGCGCGTGTGTGTGTGCGCGTGTGTGTATATTGTGCTGATCGCACTTATTTTGTTTTATGGAGGCACCTCCTTTGTTTCGCAACTCTTGCTTTCCCCGCTGGGTTGCGCTAGTGTCTTCCTATGGGTTGCCTCTCGGTCTGACAGTGAAAGGAGACGGCAGTCGGAGTGCTCCTTTCGCGCCGTGCGGGGTAAGTTGTTTGGCTTTAACTAGGGCTCAGGGTCCACGCGAAACATTTAGGCTTTCAGATAGGCTGAAGACTGCCCGACTCCTCGCTTGAGAGGGAATTGACTGGGGGTTATGCAAATTGGTTTGTTTTACCTGTATTTCTGTTGTGTTTCGACTTCCATTTCTGTATAAATTATTGATCCATAAAGGTTGTAGTTCTCGGAATTTTTAGTGCTCTCTTCTTTTCAGTTCCTCCCCCCCCCTTTCTCACGATTGTACCTAAGCCCCTATGGTTCAAAAATGGTAGCAGAGCGTGGTTGTCTTATGGTCGAGTGGGGCAGTTAAATTGAGCATTGGGTTATTGTTTTGATTAACCATGTCGAGTGACTTTCAGCTGTTGCGTAAGAACGAAATACTATTTGAGTTGGGGATTCGTGGACGTGATGATTTGTCGTCGGCAGACGTTCCGGCCCTATTAGACGCACTTCGTGGCGTGAAGGATAACGATTATGTTGTGTTGCCGGACAAACATTTATTGGTAACTGAATCACCGTCATTATGTGAGGCCGCACGGCTGGAATTTGAAGAGTTGTTCTCCGAGTTGAGTAATATCTCGGGGTTTTCGAAAGCGCAGGTGAGGCGTTTGACAGCCAGGATCTTGCATTATGTGCAGCGGATTGAATATTTCCAAAAATATTGTCCTAAGGTTAAGTTCGGGGTTGACTTAGCCGAGCTGAAGGGGCAGTTCAGGAGATATTTAGAAGTGCTTGCTCAGAAAGGGGATCGGGCCGAGTCGACTACTGTCACACCAACTGTGACGTCTCAAATGTCGGCCTTTAAACCGCTAAAGTTACTTCATCCCTTACAACAGTTGGTTGAACCTTATCAAGTCTTTAAGGTTGTTGATGTTCTTACAGCTCTTGAATTTCTGAAGTTCCTGGTAAGAGCTAAGGATTGCGCTGAATTATGCGAAGTTCCCGGTTTGCAGCTGCTTGAAGTAGTGATGTCAAAAGGGGGTGACGCGGTGCGCAGTATAATTGGGCGTATTAAGGGATGTGTTGATCCAGTCTCTGAATTACATGACAGTGTATTGAAGTGTTTCGTTCCTCGTCGGGAGCTACATACATTTATTCAAGGTCATTATTTGAAACCCCAGGGATCAGGAGAGCCTTTCTTCGAGTACATTAGCAGGGTTAAGTTGTTTGCGCGTATACTACGGTTGCCAGATAGCGAACGGCAGATCTGTGACGTCATTATTACGGGGTTGACCCCGGAGGTACGTTCTCTTTTGGTATTTAGCTCTTGTCCTGCTACGTTTAAAGATTTAGAGGGGCTATTGCCGATCTTGGCAGAGTATGAGGCGTCAAATGCGGCACGAAACCGCGAATCATTGCAAGTGCCTCTGCATGGTGTTCGATTTGAGCCGCGGCAGACTAACCGAGGAGATTTGGCTCGAGATAGTTTTCGCTCGCCAGGGTCTTGTTTTAGATGTGGTTCTCCTGAGCATTTGGTTAGACAATGCACGGTGGCCAGGAAGCGTGGTGGCGTTTTACTACCCGTGGGGGTAGATGGTCAAAGGCGCCAAGATTGACAACGAGCTCCTTGCGGAATTTCTGCCTGTTGTCGGATATTCCGTCGGATAATAGCCAAGCCCTTTAATTTGAAGCCGACAGTACAGGTGACTGTTGGGAAACGACAGTTAATCGCTCTCTTGGACTCGGGGAGTTCCTGCTCTTTGGTACACGAGGAGTTTTATTATACCTATCTTGGTAAATTCTCGGCCAAACCGCGACAGTGTAGCGTTGGGTGCGTGTCTGTAAATGGTCATAAATTTCAGGTGAATGCCAAGGTTCTGTTGACCATACGTATTTCGCGTTTTACGTGGAAACACTATTTCTATCTTCTGCCGGACCTGCCATTTCAACTGATTTTAGGCTCGGACTTTATGATTAGAGTCGGCCTAAGGCTTGATTTTCGGGATGGGGAAATCACCTTTGCATTTGCCCCTTCCGAACGAGTTGCATTTCAGTGCGGTCAAGTCATCAACAAACCACCTTTGGAGGAGAGTGGCGGGCTACGTCACCATATATGCGACGTCAGCAATGCTTTCCCCCATTTGACAGAAGAGCAGGGCCGTTCGCTGGAACAACTCTGTGCGAACCATGGGTCATTGTTTGCTGACCGTTTAGGAGTAACAAATTTGGTGGAGTATGATATACAACTAACAGACGACACCCCTGTGAAGTTACCACCCTATCGTGTCACCCCACCTAAAATGGCTATTCTTCGTAAAAAGATCGACGAAATGTTACGAAAGGGAGTGATCAGGCCGTCCACGTCTGCTTATAGTAGTCCAGTATTTCTGGTCCCTAAGGGCGAGGACGATTTCAGGGTAGTGGTGGACTACCGGCACTTGAATAAAAAGATAAAGATCGAGGCCCAACCAATGCCACATCTAAATTCGGCAGCGCATTATTTTGCGGGTGCCAAAGTATTTACTAGTTTGGATTTGAATAGCGCCTACTACCAAGTGCCCTTATCGGAGTCCTCTAAGCCACTAACGGCTTTTGCTGTCCCATGGAGGCTTTATGAATTTCAACGAGTACCCTTCGGAATTGCTACTGGAGCTCAGGTGTTGTCGCGGTTATTAGACGAAATATTTTCGGACATCAAGTTTAAATATGTGTATCACTATCTAGATGACGTGGTTGTCTACTCGCCCGACTTTGAAACCCATTGCCAACATTTAGCGGAGGTCTTTGACCGGCTCGAGCGCGCAGGCCTTACCTTGCGCAAAGAGAAGTGTAACTTTGCTGCGGGACAGATTTCTTTCTTAGGTCATATTGTATCTCCGGCTGGGATAACGATTGATCCGGAGCGGACCAAAGTTCTACGTAACTTTCCTCCCCCTAAAACCGTAAAGGCATTGGCCAGGTACGTGGGGATGGTGAACTTTTTCAGCAAGTTTATTCCGCATTTTGCAGCGCGGGCGGAACCACTGAACCGTCTTCGGCGGAAGGGAACGCCGTTTAAGTGGGGTGAGGAACAGCAGCAGGCCTTTGAAGACCTTAAACAGGCCATAATGAATCCCCCGGTGTTGGCTTTCCCTGATTTTTCACGTAGATTTATCCTTCAGACCGATGCAAGCAGGGGATCGGTGGCTGCTGTGTTACTTCAGGATTTTCCTATGGGGCGTAGGGTTATTGGGTATAGTTCACGTACCCTTACTCCAGCCGAGCGGAAGTATTCAGTTTACGAACTTGAAACTTTGGCTGTGGTATTTGGCTTAGAAAAATACCGCGAATATCTGGAGCATGTTGAGTTTACTCTTGAGTGCGATAACCAGGCGCTAACGTGGTCGTTGGCCTCACCGCGATCTACAGGCAGGTTAGCGCGTTGGGGCGTACGCATTTCAGCTTTTAAGTTTGTCCCGATACATATACGTAGTTCAGAAAATTGTGTGGCTGATGCCTTAACGAGAGTATTCGAAGAACCAAGAGAATGTAAATGCGGAAAGGAAAATGTTTTAGCCGTCTGTGAATTTCCGGAGTTGTTCGAGGGTTTGCACACACATCAGAGGAAAGATCCGGATTTGCAGGCCCTTATTGATCGGCTTGAGGCTGGCGAGGTTGTTACCCCTTATTGTTTGAAGGAGGGTGTTTTGATGACCCAGCCTACCTTCGACGGCAAGAACAAGGTTGTTTTGCCACGGGCCTTAATTTCCATGGTGTTTGAATATTTCCATTCATCTCCTGTAGGCGGGCATTTGGGAATAGCCAAGACCAAAGACAAGATTCGGGAATATTTTGTGTGGCCGGGCATGAATAAAGAAATTGCTTCCCGAGTTAGACAGTGTCAACTTTGTGCAATGGCGAAACCCGCGCAATGTACAGTATGGAAAGGTTTAGCATCGGAGGTGGCAAGTAGACCCCTGGAAAAATTATTTGTGGACTTTGTCGGTCCTTTTCCTCGTTCAGTCCAGGGGAATACGTATGCATTAGTCATAGTAGATTCGTTTAGTAAGTTTGTATGGATGTCGGCCTTACCGAAAGCGAATACACGAGGGGTAGTCAAGGTTCTCTCTTCAGTATTTGCGGCTTTTGGAGCCCCTCGTTATTTGGTAACAGACAACGCCACTCAATTTACTTCTTTCGCCTTTAGAAATTTCTGTTTTAGTTGGGGCATTAAAACCATAACTACTACCCCTTATTACCCCCGTCCTTCCCATGCCGAAAGATTTAACAGGAACCTCAAATCAGCATTAATAGCCTTCCATCATGATAATCATACTAAGTGGGACACTAATTTGTCTCGGTTGCAGTTGGCGTTTAATTCGGCTCGACACGAATCACATGGCGTTACCCCTCATCAGCTTATGTTAGCCTATATACCTAACTCTCCGCTGTCTAACCTTTGGCGTTTGGACGATTTGCTTCCCCAGAATATTACTCGCGAGGAAATATGTAGAGTATGGAAGGCCGCTTTTCGGAATTTGAAGAAGTCACTTGCCCAGGTAAAGAAGCGGTATGATGAAAATAAACGGCCTTCACCTTATGCCGTTGGCCAGAAAGTACTGTGTAAGCTGTACACTCAATCTTCTAAGCGAAATGCTTATGCAGCGAAGTTGGCTCCTAGATACGTAGGGCCGTACGAGATTATAAGTATCTTCAAAAATGTTTCTGTGCGCTTAAGGGACCTCCGCACGGGCCAAGAAAGGAGAGCTCACGTCTCACAATTGAAACCCTTCCAGTAGTTTGGTATCTGTTTTCCTATGTGTATGGGTTTCCTTTGTTTACTCCTGTATGTTTATGTTGTGAATAAAGTGTTTGTTTGGAATGTGGGTGTTTGTTTATGTTGGAGCGTGCCAGGTGTGCGCCGGGCTGTATACCTCTACGGCGCCCCTGTAGTTAGTTTCTGCCGGGCGTGTGGAGTCGGCATTGTGTAGATTGGTTTTCGTGTGTCTTCGTATGGAAGCGGTGTGAGGTGTTTGGTGTGGTATGTTTGGGGAGTATTTGTGGGATGTTTGCTGCGTGCTTGCGGTGTGTGTCTTGTGTAGTAATTATGTGTATTTCGTGTTTGTACTCTTGTGTTGTCTGGCCAGTAGGGATTTTGTTTTATGCGCATTTATTTATACAAGGCCTTGTTTATTTTGTTTAACTTGTATATATATATATTGTTTATATATATATATATATTGTTTAGCTTGTTTTACATTGTCATTTGGAAGAAATTATATTTAATGTTATTCAAGTTCGTTTAAATTGTTCTTATATTGTTATGTTCATTAAACAGTTTATGGTATGTTATCACGCTTGTTGATTATAAATTGATTCAATTTTTTTAATTTTCTGCTATTTATGTATTTGATGTCATCCACAGTTCTGTAAAAATACTGTCATTCATTCAGTTTGATCTACCCTGAGATGTTATTTTGGGGCAGCAGCCTATTTGAAGCCTGCGTTTGGTTCCCTTTCTGTTGGGTTTGTTCCGTGTTACAGCCTCGCCAGCTCCTGTTCGTAACCTGTCCAGAAAGCACCTAACCACCGCGGTTTGGCATTGTGTAATGTTAAGCCTGGCTGTTACCATCTATCTGGAGTGTTACTGCAGCAGTAAGGTCCGCAATGGAGATTTCTGGAGGCCAGGGAGGTGACGATGGAATATGAAGGGGCTTGTATGTGGCCCACGTTTTGGGTTTTGGACTTTCTCAACGCCTGATTGCAACGAGAGGGCATCCACAGGCTCAAACCCAGAATTTGTTAATTTCTCTGGAACAACGAGGGATCGGTACGCCCAACGAGCTGTGCATCGTCTCTCCCGTCCTGGAAAAACAGAATTGTGCTCTCTGATGTGACAGTGGCCAGTGATTTGTAGTGACAGTGTTTGGTGCCAGTGCTTTCACAGTGACCTGTACAATGACCGGGCGGTGTAAGGTGTGTCCTTCCTAATATGATACTTCTCATACAATATCAGTCTGTTCCTTTCCAGAATGGCGAGTGCGTGTTGTCAGATGGGGGCGGGAGTATTGTGCTGATCGCACTTATTTTGTTTTATGGAGGCACCTCCTTTGTTTCGCAACTCTTGCTTTCCCCGCTGGGTTGCGCTAGTGTCTTCCTATGGGTTGCCTCTCGGTCTGACAGTGAAAGGAGACGGCAGTCGGAGTGCTCCTTTCGCGCCGTGCGGGGTAAGTTGTTTGGCTTTAACTAGGGCTCAGGGTCCACGCGAAACATTTAGGCTTTCAGATAGGCTGAAGACTGCCCGACTCCTCGCTTGAGAGGGAATTGACTGGGGGTTATGCAAATTGGTTTGTTTTACCTGTATTTCTGTTGTGTTTCGACTTCCATTTCTGTATAAATTATTGATCCATAAAGGTTGTAGTTCTCGGAATTTTTAGTGCTCTCTTCTTTTCAGTTCCTCCCCCCCCCTTTCTCACGATTGTACCTAAGCCCCTATGGTTCAATGTGTATGTGTGTATGTGTATGCGTGTGTGTGCGCGTGTGTGTGTGCGCGTGTGTGTATGTGTATGCGTGTGTGTACGTGTGTGTATGTGTGTACGTGTGTGTGCGTGTGTGTGTGTATGCGTGTGTGTGTATGTGTGTATGTGTGTACGTGTGTGCGTGTGTGCGTGTGTGTATGTGTGTGTGCGTGTGTGTATGTGTGTGTACGTGTGTGTATGTGTGTACGTGTGTGTGTGCGTGTGTGTATGTGTATGCGTGTGTGTATGTGTATGTGTGTACGTGTGTGTGTGTATGTGTATGCGTGTGTGTGAATGTGTGTGCGTGTGTGTGCGTGTGTGTATGTGTGTGTGTACGTGTGTGTATGTGTGTACGTGTGTGTGTGCGTGTGAGTATGTGTATGCGTGTGTGTGTATGTGTGTGTATGTGTGTACGTGTGTGTGTATGTGTGTACGTGTGTGTGTACGTGTGTGTGTATGTGTGTACGTGTGTGTGTGCGTGTGTGTATGTGTGTGCGTGTGTGTGTATGTGTGTGTATGTGTGTGTATGTGTGTACGTGTGTGTATGTGTCAGTTTGTGGACAGTATAACTCAAAAACGAAAAGTTGGTATTTAAATTTCTCTTTCAAGGATACCACACGAAGATTTTGTAGGAAATTGCTCCACCCTAAACTAACCTTTACATTGTTGGAAAATTTTATTTTCCTGAAAATGGCTCTAACGTCTTTGATTAAAATTCCCTATGTTTGAGATATTCTGATGACAAAATGAAATGTATATCTTGAATTTTCGGGCTGTAGTCCATGGAATCCTACTTACTCTGGATAACTGGTAAACCATATATATATATATATATTGTGACATGGCTTCTCCATGTCATTAAGACTCTTTGATTTTCAAGGAGGTTGCCAGAGAGACAGTTTGAGTTGTTGAAGATGAAGAGACAGAAACGAGTATGGTGTGAGAGTTTGGAAAGATTAAGAGACAGAAACTAGTAGTGTGGCTGTACTTGAAGCTTGAGAAAATAAAAAGATTTGCTAAATTTGTTACATTTAAATTTGTTACATTTGGTGTCAGGAAGTGGGATGGAGGGAGATTCGGAAACCAGGATGATGGCAATGATGAAAGAATTATTTGCCAAAATGGAAACGAGAAACGACAACCTCGCTGCCGAGCTGAAAGAGATGAAGACGGAGCTATCGGCGAAAATTGACGGGCAACTGGCTGGCGTGACGGAAGGCGTGGAAGAACTCGGCGAAAAGGTGGAAGACCTCTGCCAGCACGTGGACGTCGTGGAGGACGACGGGGAACGTCTTGGCGCCCTGGTAGTAAGAGTTGACGAGAGCGTCAAAGTACTGGATGCCAGGGGCAGACGGAATAGCGCGGAGCCGGGGAGGGAGCACCTAGTGGCCGAGGCGACAGTTGCGCCCGTTTCGGATGATATGAGGGAAAACGTGGAACAACTCGGCGAACGGATTGGCGTGACGGAAGACGTGGAACAACTCGGCGAACGGATTGGCGTGACGGAAGACGTAGAACAACTCGGCGAACGGATTGGCGTGACGGAAGACGTGGAACAACTCGGCGAAAAGGTGGAAGACCTCTGCCAGCACGTGGACGTCGTGGAGGACGACGGGGAACGTCTTGGCGCCCTGGTAGTAAGAGTTGACGAGAGCGTCAAAGTACTGGATGCCAGGGGCAGACGGAATAGCGCGGAGCCGGGGAGGGAGCACCTAGTGGCCGAGGCGACAGTTGCGCCCGTTTCGGACGATCAGCAGGGAAGCGCACAAGCAAACGAGCAACACGCGAGAACCGACTTGGCGTGTGACATGGGGGGACCGTCGGGGCCATCCAATCACCTGACGCATAGTGCCGTGAACGGAAGAATGGTGGACATCATCGTGGACGGCAGGATACAGGAGAGGCCGTGCCGAGCACGAGTGAACACGAGTGCAGCGGTGGACGCGACTCGCGCGGATGTGGTGGGGTTTGTTGCCGGACCCATCGGAAGCAAGGTGGCTGCGAAGGTGCGCCAGAGAGGTCGGCGGACATGGTACCCAGTGAGCCGTTTCAAAGTGCGCAGGATGGCCCGTCAACACACCAGGAAGAAGGGCAACTGGACGAGGGACCGTCAAGACCGGCGGTACTGTTGCAGAATTTCGAAGCAGGATGGCATACATCGTCCTACCTGGACCAAGGGACACTATCCAACAGCGATACCTAGGATCGTGCCCCCTGGAGAGCGAGGTCCTACTGGCCCTCAAGGTTTACAAGGATTCCCTGGCCCTCAGGGTCTGGTAGGCTTGCCTGGAATGAAGGGTGAACGTGGATTCCCAGGAATGAAAGGTGAACAGGGCAATCCAGGACCTCCAGGACAAGCTGGTGCACCAGGACCTGAAGGACCTAAGGGTGACTCAGGCTCTCAAGGACAACATGGAGCTCCAGGACAACCTGGTCCACAGGGCCCTCCAGGAGACAGAGGACTTCCAGGATTACCCGGCCCAACAGGACCTGCTGGCCTCAGAGGTCAGAGAGGTGCACAAGGTGAGACAGGTCCACCAGGGAAGCCAGGCAGTGAAGGACCTCCAGGACCACAAGGTATTGCAGGACCTCTAGGACCACCGGGACCAATTGGAGAACAGGGACCAGAGGGAGCACCAGGTAAAGCAGGAACACCTGGTATTGCAGGAAGACCGGGAGATAAGGGACCTGTAGGACCTTCAGGACCTCCGGGAACTCCAGGGGCACCAGGTCTTCCAGAGCCACCTGGTCCAAATGGACCTCCAGGACCAGCAGGAGAACGGGGTCTTCGAGGAGAAACTGGACCACAGGGTGTAGAAGGGCCACAGGGAGCTGGAGGAAAGCCAGGACCTCCAGGGCCAGAGGGAGGTAAGGGTGATAGAGGAGAAGAAGGTCCAAAGGGTGCAAAAGGACACCGTGGTCTCATTGGTCTACAAGGGTTACCTGGACCTCAGGGACCTCCAGGAGACAAAGGCATGACTGGACCTCCAGGATTGTCGGAAAAAGATGGTGAACCTGGAACTAAAGGTATGCCTGGAAGAGATGGAAACCCAGGACCTCAAGGTATACCAGGACCACCAGGCCCTCGTGGACCACCAGGAGAAGAGGTTCGATGGGTTAATCCACCGGGGCGCAAGGGAGATGCCGCAGTGATAGTGCTGGTCGGGACGACCAGCTCTGAGGAGGGAGCAGTGTGACATGGCTTCTCCATGTCATTAAGACTCTTTGATTTTCAAGGAGGTTGCCAGAGAGACAGTTTGAGTTGTTGAAGATGAAGAGACAGAAACGAGTATGGTGTGAGAGTTTGGAAAGATTAAGAGACAGAAACTAGTAGTGTGGCTGTACTTGAAGCTTGAGAAAATAAAAAGATTTGCTAAATTTGTTACATTTAAATTTGTTACATATATATATATATTTTTTTTTTTTTTTTTTTTTTTGTAGAGCGAACCATTTCGGAGATATTCCTTGTTATTTGTATACGTTTTGGAGAACCTGTACTTCTGTCAAATGGAACATCGCTATTCATTTTTTATATGTTACGCGTGCAAAGAGAACGGAATTTGAAAGCTTTAAAAGATTTGACTATCACTCAAAGCCTACTGTATTCCCATATTCCCCTTGTACCTACAAGAAGATAATGAGATAACTTGTAGAAATGTTTATCTCAACTAACAGTTTGTAAGAATGGTTAGTTTCTACAAGAGTAGAGAAAGTCATGTGAGTGCAACACAACACATGTTTCAATGTTACGTAGCATTCCAAGGTTATTAGTTTCATCATGCAGCTGTGACATACTGGACACGAATTGCTCGTTTAGCGCCTGCGTACAACAACTCCAAATGTCAGTTGTAGGTCATTGTCCCTGGTGAGTGTGCAACATTTTAGAATGTTTCAACTATAAAATTAGGTATATGGTCGATCATAAATTGTCGTATGAAAGTTAACTATAATGGTGATTAAAACGGTCGCTTCGCTTGTATCCTAATATATACTCCCACCATAATTACTACCATTATACCCTCATTGCATAATATATTACTATATCTCGTCCCTCAAGAATTTCGTTAGGAGTCCAGCTCGGGAGACGTGCACGAGGACTTACGGAATCCGCCGAAGTTGCCGTGTAATTGCAGCGCTGCCAACATCGCTACGTGTCCATTAATCTGTTGCCAACAAATCGTGGGAATAAAAATTTGCTGATGAAGGGCGCCAGAAAAATAAATCACGTACTTATGTATAGCGTTCCTGCAAAAACGTGGCATGGTGATTTCACTGCATACACACGTCATGAACCCAAGAATATAGGTTCACGTGACTGAGAGCTGCGCGTGGCAAAACAGAAAACTTGCACAAATAGCAAGCGTCATACTTAACAATGTAAAGGGAAGAGTGTCAATGAATTATTCCAACTCGAAGCTACACGCATTGGAACGTTCTTTTGTTCATGAAAACGGGTTTAAGAATTTCAGTTAAATAATTAATATGTTTCCATTGGGAATTGAAAACTATTTGAGTTCTCATTCCGCACTGAATACTGTATGGAAACGCGGATTCATATCGAACTGAATCCTTGGATCCCATCTTCTTAGAAGTGGGATCAGATCGAAATTTTGTTGCACGGAAACACGATTTCTAATATTAGTTCAAGATGTGAAAAGCAGATTAGTAGAGCACTTTCAGGAACTGATTGACGACATCAGAGTGTATTTGTGTTTAGGGTGTTGGCAAGAAAACCAGTGTGGATGAAGGAACAATGTTGGCAGCAATGAAAATCGTGTGCTGTTCTAGCCCATCTGCTTCTCACCGCCAGCGCATGCGCAGTAAGTACCTTCTACGGTAAAATGTTGAGGGTCGGTATTCAAAACACCAAAATCTGTTCTCTCGCGCAATTTTAGCGTTTTTTCTTTCCACTAAGTTGACTGCCTGACGTTGCTCGGTGCAAGATTACCTCTTTCACTGTTTTCGGCAGATTTTGTTGAACTTCAAACAATTGTATTACTGGGTGACGTGTATAACGGCGGACTGCAAGGAATTGTTAGCTCTTCAGAGAAGAACAAAATAAAATAGAAACTCGCAGCTCTAGCCCTGCTGCTGGAAATAATACAGCCATAACTATGTAAAAGTGCAGCGATCACCTCAACACTATTATGCATAGAGTAGTAATGCCACAAACTGACACTATTAATAATATCTAACATCCTAAATTGATCAAAAATGGAATTGCTTAAACCAGCGACGCGCTAATAGTTAAGTTGCTTAAATCAACAGCACCTAATATCCGACTTCCTCCTGCACCAGTGTTAACTCGATGGGGAACATGGATCGATGCAGTTTTTTATTATGCTGAGCACATCGAAATAATCGAAGAGGTTGTTAATTTATTGGACTCGAAAGATGCTTCATCAATAGAAACTGTGCAAAATATTCTGTCAGGCGCTGGCTTAAAAGAGGATCTTAGTTTCATATCTGCCCATTTTTCTTTCTTACCAACAGCCATAACGGCATTGGAAGCTGTAGGATCTCCTTTGGATGAATCACTTACTGTCTTTGATAAAACAACATGTGATCTAAGTTCGGTTCCTGGTAGCATAGGACAAAAAGTGAAAGAGAAAGTGAATTATGTAATTTCAAAAAAATTCTGGTTATAAACAATTTTTTTTTTCAAAAATGACTCTAGATTTTTATTAAAATGACATGTTTAAGGTATTTTTATGACAAATAAAATGTATATTTTGAATTTTAATCTGGTGAACTCTTGCATAACTGGTAAACCGTTAGAGATAGACGAAATATTATTATACAAAAAATATAGATCTTACTAAAATACACAATTTTGATAAATGGTCCTCTTTTTTAGATGAACCGTTTCGGAGATATTCCTTGTTATTTGTGTGAATTTTGGAGAACATACTTCTGTCAAATGGAGCAAATAAGCAATAAGATCATGTCTGCAAATGTTTATCTGTATTAACACGAAGAAGACAGAGGAAGAGGGTTAATACAAGAGTAGAGAAAGTCATGTGAGTGCAAAATACTCCTTGACACTCGCAGTAGCAGTTGAACAACAAGGATCACAAACACACCACTGGGAGGAACATAACGCCACTAACCTACATGCAAAATGAAATAATTAGAACAAGAAGGGGCGTTTAACGCTTACCAGCGACTTGCATATTTAAACATGAACTGTGTGTGTGTGTATGTGTGTGTGTGTGTGCGTGTGTGTGTGCGTGTGTGTGTGTGTGTGTGTGTGCGTGTGTGTGTGTGCGCGCGCACATGAACATTTACCCTGAGCATTACGTGACAGATTTACCTCCTCTCCGAGAACTAAAGTTATGTTGCCTTCCTATACCCAAAGCCTTTAGTGAAGAATTGCTATGTATAAGAATAGTTGAATGTTAATTTGTGGGTGAGGTTCGGTTTCCAGAAACTGGGCCGGGTAGTTCCCTTGGAGGAAACACAGTAGTGCCTGCCTAGGCAGAGCGGGCGAGCGGGCGAGCGTATGATCAATACATCGGACCTGGGGTGCACACCACTATAGCTGGTGCCTTTCCTCATGCTCAAAAATACATCTATGTCCTTACTGCTTATTGCACATGCGCCGTGTCACGCTTGCAAATTTCATTCTCTTTAACGGACCACCAGGTAGAAAGGAAATAACGCATTCCTATTTGACAAAACTGCCTACACGTTCCTGAAAACTTCAATTAATACCGGAGAAAATGTTTGTTCAGATTCAAGATATGCATTTTATTTTTACTTTCTCTACTGGTAATGGTTCTAACGATTTTGATTAAAATGCCATATGTTTGAGATATCTTTATGGCAAATGAAATGTATATTTTGATTTCTTTGGCTATAGCCCCTGTAGTCGTATTTACTCTTGATAACCTTGGCATAACCATAAACCGTAAGATACACAGATATCTTGCTGTATAGAAATGTACATCTCGTTTAAAACACACAACTTGTATCCCAATTCACTATTTTGTGGAGTGAACAATTTGGGAGATATTCCTTGTATTTCTGTGAGTTTTGCAATAGCGACGAGCTTTGAAACATTTGACTCCCTCATTGGATGTGAGTTACATGTACGTATATGTACACGCACACACATGCACGCACTTTTTCCTTTCTTGATGGCTCAGAGCATTTACTTCCTGGAAACTCGTAATGGAAATGTTGTGTGCAATGTGTTACCCATGTACCTACTTGTTACGTGGTAGACAATGTAATAAAAACATAAAAAGGAAACGTAAAACAGTATAAACGCTTAGACATTTGGATAATGCGCCAAACTGTGGAACAAAACCATTCTTCTTATGAAGAAAAGACACGCCGCACCATCTGGAGATTGAACGTGGAACCAAATCAAGAAAGTTATTGAAAACTGAAATAATTTGTTGGGGAAGCAGACGTCTAAGTGTTGATTATGATGACAGCCGGTCGACACCAGTTTAATTACAAAAGTGTTGCCACATTTTGGAATTAAAAGGGAATACAGTGATGGGAAAGGTGTCAGAAGTTAACTATAATGCTTGCTGTGCCGAGAATAGATTTGGTGGTGAATTCCTGCTGTGAACTTATTCCGGACAAATCAATAGTTTATCAAAGCCCTGCTTTGTGCACTTGGAATCACAGCAACAACTCTCTAGAATATGTATTTCTGTGGAAATATGTGTATTAAGTTTGTGGTTGGAATACAATATTTCCTGCAGTAAGTGCGCAGTAGAGAAAGTATAAATCCCATTATTTGTTTTAATGATACCGTGATATAGCACTAGCACGCTTACCAACAGCATTTACCTCTGATGCAACAAGAACAAAAATATTAACCGTCCTCTTTTTCTCTCAGAATTAGGAAATAACAATGAATGCACTGCGGTTTATCTAACCAGAAGTTTCAAAGTACGTTTTTGAAATGTAGTACGATTTCATGGCCTTTCCAGTGATGTGGATATTGCAAGTAACTGAACTATCCCGTGTTCACATCTACCAACTCATCTGGGCACCCCTAAAGTTAACAGTAATTTCCTTGATACAGATATAAAATATTAGCAAACCAAATTGTTGATTTTTACCACATCTTAATTATATTGTATGTAGCGTTATAATTTCGAAGAATAAAGCACTGAGACTATATTTCGTTGTAATAACGATCAGAGAGCCGCTGAATCTTAATAAACCTTCCATGAGATAAAGGGAGTAGGCCGTGCTCAAATCAATAATTACCCATAGTAATCATGGCAGCTAACTTGTGTTCATTCTGAAATTTAAGAAAATTGTAAAATAGTCTCTCTCTCTCTCTCTCTCTCTCTCTCTCTCCTGTAAAATCTATAGAGATGTTATAGGTTATATAAGTGCGAAGTAAGTTCAAACATAAAGTAATACAACTTGGAAATATGAATGTTATGCTTCTAGATTAGTGTTCCTCATTTCATTCATACGTATTATTAAATTGCTAATTATCTCCCAACAAATTGAATGCAATACACGTGTGTTATTATGGTATCAATAATTTTTTATATTTATCTGATGTAAAGGGTAAAGGGTACAGGTACAGAGGGGGACACCTCGCTCACGTCGACCTACACAGGTATATTGTGGCTACCACCCCCCAGGAGGCAGGGATGAATGATGGAACCGAAGGGGTGCTATAAGATAATTTCTGCAAATGTCTATCTAGGAGATCTAGGAGATTTCTCCATTCAAGTCTTGGTCTTGCTACAGCCCTTCTTCTCTTTGTGCTTGTCTCATATATCCTTCTTGGTATCCTGTCCTCATTCATTCTTAAGACATGTCCGAGCCATCTTAGTTGATTGCATCTCTAAATTGTGGCGGATTTAGAACTTGACCGTGCGGTCAGTCACCGTTTTAAAGCTTCTGCTATGTCCACTATAAACCACAATTTTGAAACAGAGATGTGCTCTACTGCGCAATATTTGAACCAAAGCAAGTTCATTTTTCCTGCCGCTTGACACGGAAAGTCGCTTATTCGATTCATGTCAAACCTTCTTGGTAACGTGAAATATTCACAGATACGAATTATGCTGAAGGTAACTACCAATACTGCGTCAAATACCCAACATACACTATCTACTTTAATTGGCAGCTATAATGACTATTTCATATACAGGGTGTCCGGCTTTGCTCAGTATGGAAGAACAATACAATATATACTAGGACAAAAGTTCGTATCTTTAAAACAATGTAAAGTCTGTTCTGTTATATGGGGCCGAGATTTGGAAAGTGACGAAAGCAATTACTTCCAGGTTGCAAACCTTTGTTATTCGCTATTTGCGAAGAATCATTAACATCTACTGGCCAGAAGTTATTTCAAACCACGAGCTTTGGAAAAGGACGGACGAAGTTGACTCGTAATATAGGATTAGACGGCATTTAAGTATTCTCTTGAGTGGTCCAAGTGTTTCACTGTGATCGACTATGAGCAGTTAACAAAGAATATCTCCGAAATGGTTCACTCTACAAAAAAAAAAAAAAAAAAAAAAAATATATATATATATCCAGACATAAATTGTTTGTTTTAGCAAGATTTACATTTTTTATAGTAAGATTTGGTCTATCTGTTACGGTTTACCAGTTATACAAAAGTCATCGAGAATAAATAAGACTACGTGGGCTATAGACAAAATTCAAAATATACATACATTTCATTTGTCATAAAACTATATCAAAGATAAGGCATTTTAATCAAAGTTGTTAAAAAAATTAAAAAAGAAAGTAAATTAAAATTTTCGAAAAATTTTCCATGTAAGGGGTAGTTTATGGTGGAACAATTTTCTTCAAAATTTTCGAGTCGTTTAGTTGAAAGTCTAAGTACGAAATTTCGTTTGTTGAGTTATGCTGTCCACAGACTGATAGACACAGACTCTCTCTCTCTCTCTCTCTCTCTCTCTCTCACGCGCACACACAGACACACACAAACACATACACACACACGGACCTTTTTTAAAAATTTTGTTTTTTTATTCAGGGGGCCTCAAAACACATATTTGCTGTGAAATCTCTACAACCCTGCGACATTACTGTGCACTTTTTCCTATTTTATTTGAGATTTTATGAGCCGAATTTTAGAAGAGTGGAAACTGACGGAGTGAAGAAACTAAGAGATCAAAACTGTTTTACTTGCGCACGATGAGATACTTTTAGGTAGGAAAGAGCTCTAATATAGGTAATGTAACCAAGTTGACAAACATATTAAAAGGCTTCAGCACGGAAATATCCTGAAACAGAACAAAAGTGATGGTAATGGCGGAAAAATATAGAACAGGCGAAAATATTTAAATAGTTGCCATGCAATATAACGAATTATAAAATGAATTCAGATATAGAGAGAGACATACACAAATATATCATTACTAAACGTCAGAGGGAGGCGATGTGTTTTAATGCGTCTGTATAATTGGAAAATCTTCATAAGTTCACATCTTCTCATTTTACGAGGAATATAGATCTTCTGTATGTCAAATACAGTTTTTCTTGTAGCGCGAACCCTTTCCGAGACATTCTTTGTTATTACTTGTTATTTTTAAATACTATATACTTTGTGAAATACAAAAGGTTCTTGCTTTGTTGTTTTAAATTGTTCTTTTATTTTGTTGCCTTTTCATGTTGAAGCTTATTCCGTCGAGATTTCACCGGAAATGTATGTTTTGAGATTCTTGAAGAATGCGACACGAAGATTTTGAAGAAAATTCCTCAATCCTAAGCTACACTTTACATGGAAAATATTCAGAACATTTTTGTTTACTCGAAAATATAAACAGATAGAGAAATCATCTGTAGCAGATCACTTGATATCATGAGATAAATCCGGAGGTTAAATTATTAAAGCAACTAAATGGACCCATTGCATCTATGGTTTAAAAAATATTCATTTTGAAAAACAAGGACCACGTTATGAATTTTGAAATACCGTCTATTAACTGTTACTAAACTCGTTTTGAGATCAGTGGTAGATAGTGACGTCATCACATGTCAGTGTGAATGACGTAAAGGTGACGTCAGCGCTACCTTGTGAATACTTGCATCCCCTGTTTGACGTGAAGTCTTGGCTATCTTACTTGCGTTCTATCGAGAGGGAGGGAATATTTGTGTGTTGCACAGAACAAACGCTTCTCTGGAATGGCGGGTCGGTCGGAGGTTGGTCGGCGGGACAGAAGCCACAAATCACCTGGGGATATATGCGATACACTTGCCGCAAACGGTGACCCCTGGGCGGTAGCTAATACCTCCATTTCCCACGAGGAGCATCTCCACCTGAGAAGAAAAACACTCAATCCTTATAATGCAAGCCATTTCTGTCTCTGTCTCTGTCTCTATTCCACACCTATGTGTGTGTGTGTTTGTGTATGTGTGTGTATGTGTGTGTGCGTGTGTGTATGTCTGTGTATGTGTGTGTGTATGTCTGTGTGTGTGTGTGTGTGTGTGTGTGTGTGTGTGTGTGTGTGTGTGTGTGTGAGATTGGGCTATCGCTGAAAGTCTACTGTGTTCCCTATTCCCCTTGTACCTACAACGAAATAAGCAATAAGATAATTTGTACAAATGTTTATCTCAACTAACATGAAGAAGATATAGGAATAAGAGTTTGTAAGAATAGTTAGTACAAGAGTAGAGAAAGTCGTGTGAGTGCAACACATCAGATTTTTTCCATTCGAGTATAATTTAATGTAGATAAAGTGCAGCTACATTCTTGAAATTGACGAACCAGATAGGACAAAAATCCTTTATAAGTAGTTTTTACAAGAGTAGATATGTGATATGTGAGTGCTGTTTGTCCAGTACATGACCAAGGGGTCTTTTCATTTGGTTTATTAATCTCTCTGCAGGGCGGGCACCTAATTACGTTTCAAGTTACATCATTGGATTTTTGTGTTTACTTTATAAGCTGAATTTGACGAGAGCGTTGGTAGTATTGAATTTCTCGCGCATACCTATTAAACTACCTACCATATACAAATAAATATAGTGGGGGGGGGAGGGGCGCGGGGGGGGGGGGGGAGGTATTTTGTAGATCCCATTATATGCAGACGTACAAAGCTCTGTGCGAATTGCCACTTTATGGTTTTTTGGACAGAGTTTCCAAATGAGCGAAAAGCGATGAAAAGGACAGCGGAATAGGGGGGGGGGGGTGCTGGGGGGGGGGAGGCGTAGTTGAATTTCAAATTTGCATGTTCCTGGGTTTCACGGTTCAAGTGTTACCACGTGTATTCGACTAATAACTACAGCCGCAAAGTTGGCAACTCCGGCATTATCCTTGATGGAAGCTATCAGTCATTTTTTTCCTAGTTTCAATGACGACTTTAATTGCAGTAATGCGCAAAACTAGAAAGCAATTTAGAATGTGAATCAATTATGCAGTATTATAGTGGTTTTGAGTGCCAACATGGACCAGTAATTCACTTACAGTCAGAAGGGAACAATTCTCTAACTTTCCCAATTTTCTACTCTTCAATCTACAGGGCGTTACTCAATTATCCTCACTATTATATCACCTCTTGCTTCACCGAAGTGAAAACGGTGGTTTTCTACTATATTAAAGTTAGACAACTTTTTTGCTCAGGTATTTCCAGCAACTAAAAAATGTGTGTTCCAAATTTCGTTCCAATGTCTAAACAAATACTTAATATGTTAATGAAGTTATATTAATTCAGATACATTTTATTGGGTAGAATCAAAATCTATAACCTCCAAGAAGTGTTCAACTAGAAATTTTAGTTTTTGAGATTTTTTAAAAGTATATTGATTTATACCATATTACACGAATCCACTTTAAATTCTCTGGATCTCTGTTACAGCTAAGACAAATTTTCTCTTCATTCTTATTATCCATCTTGTTTATTTTCTTAGTAAATGAAGTCAGCCTCTGTTAAAATGTTTTCAGAAGGGTTAAATAAGATACTGCGTCAACCTTTTAGCCCCAGGATACCTCTATTACGTAATGATGTCTAACTCTGGCATATGTTTGTATCTTGCATTGTTCCCAATGTTATCGTTCACAACATTTTAACTCAGCAAACACCGCTAGATGGAATCACCTGCTTTTATGCTTCATGATTCCTACAATTAGTATGTTTTCTTGACGCCAGATGGGAGTACAGGCATTATACTCCATAGGATTAACGCGCAAGAACCGCTACGTGAAAACTTAGAGGTTGGTCGCGTTGTTGACGTTTCCCTAATTATTGTAATTGACATGTAAAGCTTAGTTAAGAATGCAGATCACTCACCATAGTGTAATATAGTCCTACTCGGTCTTTTGACATTTTAGTGTCTGGAAAGTGAGTTCTCAATTTAGATATTGCGATTTCCGTAATATTATTCTGGTTAAATCTAAAATTTCCATCGGGCACGGTGCAAAACGGGACGATCGCAGCCCGGCTGCTTCACGCCGCATGCCCGACAAAGACGCTCAAGGTCAAGCTGCCTCGCGCAACTGTTTGTGTGTACTTGAGTAACAATAATACAGCGGCTATACAGCAAGAGCTGGTTCGTGTGACGTCATCTCCATTATTTAAGGAGGCTAGGCAACAAGCCAGTGAGTTGACAGCTACAGACGTGAGTCGGAAAGTGTATTAGTGAATGTGAGACAGCTGTGCGTGTGTGTCATCGTGAAAAGATTTAACGGCGTCCAGTGATTGTAGCGTTGTATGAGAGAAAGAGGTGAAGAAATACACTGAAATGTGTCAGCAAGGTTACGAGAGCTAAGAGTTATGAGTTGTGATATCACGGAAGGCTAGAGACTGTGATAAAATCTTAGAAGACACATCAAAAACCTTTTAGACAAAGCAGGACGGAGTATATTGTAATGTCAGTTCACCTGAGAGACCCCTGCCATTATTTAAACGTTCTAGTTTTCAAACGAACACACCTATGCAATGGCCTGACTAGGAAATCTAATATTACACCTTACTCGACTGTTTGGTGGAGCGACAACTTTATCTGTTTATCTCCAAGAATGACTAATCGACAGTTACGTGTCAGAGAGGTCAACCAAACTCTCATTACGTATTAGTGACGCAGGAGGGTTGGTTGTTAATAGCACTAGACATAATGGTGATGGTAATGATGCTGCCTGAAGCCTTGCCTGGAATTTGCAAGCTCTGAGGCAGAGTTCCATAGCACTGCAGTATTTACATCTGATTCACGTGCCGAGCTTGAAACGAAAGACATGTACTATTTGAAAAAGCTTCCCCGAACAGCTTCATTATGGATAGAGTTAACGGCAATGGAATATTGCCTGCATTAAACTCTGTGGATCTGTTGGTCGCATCATTTATTTAATATAATTCACCTGCTTGTCGCCAGGCGCTGCTAATGGCACCATATTTGGCATTGCGCAAAATAATGTTCAAATAATCGATTATCGCCAGAAGCTGTATACGCTGACCTTCGGTTCCTTTTACAATCACACCAAATGT
The DNA here is from genome assembly GCA_030765045.1 of Tenodera sinensis. Taxonomy (NCBI): domain Eukaryota; kingdom Metazoa; phylum Arthropoda; class Insecta; order Mantodea; family Mantidae; genus Tenodera; species Tenodera sinensis. Next base: position 184,528,495 of record CM060965.1, on the reverse strand, counting down.
TAACCCCCGCTCTCCCCCCTCTCTCTCTCGGAGCTAGAAGCACCTTTCAAATGTGTGAGACTTCAAGTAAGAGAGCAAGAATTTAATTAAAATCATTAGAGCCATTTTTGAGAAAATAAAAATTTCCGACAAATTTACCATGTGAAAGTTAGTTGAGGGTGAAGGAATTTTCTTCAAAATCTTCGTGTTGCATCCTTAAAAGTCATTAAGCTTAAATAACAATTTCGGTTTTTAACCACACAGCAGCGCCACACTCGTTCCTACGCCGACACTTCCGGCAGAGAAGCCTGGACTGGTGAAATTAAAAAAAGCAAGAGCAGAAGGAAGGAACGAAACAAGAGAAACCAGTTATATTCGTCAGTTCCGGGAATTGAATCCGGGGTCTTCCGAATGTGGGTCACAAACGTTACCTTGGAAATAGGTATAAAAATGATATGTCCCAGGATTCGAATCCAGGACTTCCGATTTCGTACATCACCGGGAGTCTATGTCGGTTTGTTAATAATTAATCAGTAGCAATGGCTTTGTTTTAGCATATCCTCTTTAAGACGTGCGTACGTCCGTGCGTACGTACGCACACGTGGCCCAGTTGTACAGGCTTCCTTTCGCCTCGTAACTGTGTCACTGCCTTCACAAAGTAGAACACCTACTCACTCTCACTCTACTTGAGAATTTATCAGTTAGGTCACACGTATTATCATATTACTTGTGATAATAGAAGGAGCTAGGCTAGACCATTATTATACAGGACAAGCAGCTATATATGAAATAGTCCATATAAATATAATTCGACAGTCTGACTCACTCTCACTCTACTTGAGAATTTATCAGTTAGATCACACGTATTATCATATTACTTGTGATAATAGAAGGAACTAGACTAGGTCACTATTATACAGGACAAGCAGCTATATATGAAATAGTCCATATAAATATAATTCGACAGTCTGACTCACTCTCACTCTACTTGAGAATTTATCAGTTAGATCACACGTATTATCATATTACTTGTGATAATAGAAGGAGCTAGACTAGGTCACTATTATACAGGACAAGCAGCTATATATGAAATAGTCCATATAAATATAATTCGACAGTCTGACTCACTCTCACTCTACTTGAGAATTTATCAGTTAGATCACACGTATTATCATATTACTTGTGATAATAGAAGGAGCTAGACTAGGTCACTATTATACAGGACAAGCAGCTATATATGAAATAGTCCATATAAATATAATTCGACAGTCTGACTCACTCTCACTCTACTTGAGAATTTATCAGTTAGATCACACGTATTATCATATTACTTGTGATAATAGAAGGAGCTAGGCTAGGTCACTATTATACATGACAAGCAGCTATATATGAAATAGCCCATATAAATATAATTCGACAGTCTGACTCACTCTCACTCTACTTGAGAATTTATCAGTTAGATCACACGTATTATCATATTACTTGTGATAATAGAAGGAGCTAGGCTAGGTCACTATTATACAGGACAAGCAGCTATATATGAAATAGTCCATATAAATATAATTCGACAGTCTGACTCACTCTCACTCTACTTGAGAATTTATCAGTTAGATCACACGTATTATCATATTACTTGTGATAATAGAAGGAGCTAGGCTAGGTCACTATTATACAGGACAAGCAGCTATATATGAAATAGCCCATATAAATATAATTCGACAGTCTGACTCACTCTCACTGTACTTGAGAATTTATCAGTTAGATCACACGTATTATCATATTACTTGTGATAATAGAAGGAACTAGACTAGGTCACTATTATACAGGACAAGCAGCTATATATGAAATAGTCCATATAAATATAATTCGACAGTCTGACTCACTCTCACTCTACTTGAGAATTTATCAGTTAGATCACACGTATTATCATATTACTTGTGATAATAGAAGGAACTAGACTAGGTCACTATTATACAGGACAAGCAGCTATATATGAAATAGTCCATATAAATATAATTCGACAGTCTGACTCACTCTCACTGTACTTGAGAATTTATCAGTTAGATCACACGTATTATCATATTACTTGTGATAATAGAAGAAACTAGACTAGGTCACTATTATACAGGACAAGCAGCTATATATGAAATAGTCCATATAAATATAATTCGACAGTCTGACTCACTCTCACTCTACTTGAGAATTTATCAGTTAGGTCACACGTATTTTCATATTACTTGTGATAATAGAAGGAGCTAGACTAGGTCACTATTATACAGGACAAGCAGCTATATATGAAATAGTCCATATAAATATAATTCGACAGTCTGACTCACTCTCACTCTACTTGAGAATTTATCAGTTAGATCACACGTATTATCATATTACTTGTGATAATAGAAGGAGCTAGACGAGGTCACTATTGTACAGGACAAGCAGCTAAATATGAAGTAGTCCATATAAATATAATTCGACAGTCTGACTCACTCTCACTCTACTTGAGAATTTATCAGTTAGATCACACGTATTATCATATTACTTGTGATAATAGAAGGAGCTAGGTCACTATTATACAGGACAAGCAGCTATATATGAAATAGTCCATATAAATATAATTCGACAGTCTGACTCACTCTCACTCTACTTGAGAATTTATCAGTTAGATCACACGTATTATCATATTACTTGTGATAATAGAAGGAGCTAGGTCACTATTATACAGGACAAGCAGCTCTATATGAAATAGTCCATATAAATATAATTCGACAGTCTGACTCACTCTCACTCTACTTGAGAATTTATCAGTTAGATCACACGTATTATCATATTACTTGTGATAATAGAAGGAGCTAGACGAGGTCACTATTGTACAGGACAAGCAGCTATATATGAAATAGTCCATATAAATATAATTCGACAGTCTGACTCACTCTCACTCTACTTGAGAATTTATCAGTTAGATCACACGTATTATCATATTACTTGTGATAATAGAAGGAGCTAGGCTAGGTCACTATTATACAGGACAAGCAGCTATATATGAAATAGCCCATATAAATATAATTCGACAGTCTGACTCACTCTCACTGTACTTGAGAATTTATCAGTTAGATCACACGTATTATCATATTACTTGTGATAATAGAAGGAACTAGACTAGGTCACTATTATACAGGACAAGCAGCTATATATGAAATAGTCCATATAAATATAATTCGACAGTCTGACTCACTCTCACTCTACTTGAGAATTTATCAGTTAGATCACACGTATTATCATATTACTTGTGATAATAGAAGGAACTAGACTAGGTCACTATTATACAGGACAAGCAGCTATATATGAAATAGTCCATATAAATATAATTCGACAGTCTGACTCACTCTCACTGTACTTGAGAATTTATCAGTTAGATCACACGTATTATCATATTACTTGTGATAATAGAAGAAACTAGACTAGGTCACTATTATACAGGACAAGCAGCTATATATGAAATAGTCCATATAAATATAATTCGACAGTCTGACTCACTCTCACTCTACTTGAGAATTTATCAGTTAGGTCACACGTATTTTCATATTACTTGTGATAATAGAAGGAGCTAGACTAGGTCACTATTATACAGGACAAGCAGCTATATATGAAATAGTCCATATAAATATAATTCGACAGTCTGACTCACTCTCACTCTACTTGAGAATTTATCAGTTAGATCACACGTATTATCATATTACTTGTGATAATAGAAGGAGCTAGACGAGGTCACTATTGTACAGGACAAGTAGCTATATATGAAATAGTCCATATAAATATAATTCGACAGTCTGACTCACTCTCACTCTACTTGAGAATTTATCAGTTAGGTCACACGTATTATCATATTACTTGTGATAATAGAAGGAGCTAGACGAGGTCACTATTGTACAGGACAAGTAGCTATATATGAAATAGTCCATATAAATATAATTCGACAGTCTGACTCACTCTCACTCTACTTGAGAATTTATCAGTTAGATCACACGTATTATCATATTACTTGTGATAATAGAAGGAGCTAGGCTAGGTCACTATTATACAGGACAAGCAGCTATATATGAAATAGTCCATATAAATATAATTCGACAGTCTGACTCACTCTCACTCTACTTGAGAATTTATCAGTTAGATCACACGTATTATCATATTACTTGTGATAATAGAAGGAGCTAGGCTAGGTCACTATTATACAGGACAAGCAGCTATATATGAAATAGTCCATATAAATATAATTCGACAGTCTGACTCACTCTCACTCTACTTGAGAATTTATCAGTTAGATCACACGTATTATCATATTACTTGTGATAATAGAAGGAGCTAGGTCACTATTATACAGGACAAGCAGCTATATATGAAATAGTCCATATAAATATAATTCGACAGTCTGACTCACTCTCACTCTACTTGAGAATTTATCAGTTAGATCACACGTATTATCATATTACTTGTGATAATAGAAGGAGCTAGGTCACTATTATACAGGACAAGCAGCTATATATGAAATAGTCCATATAAATATAATTCGACAGTCTGACTCACTCTCACTCTACTTGAGAATTTATCAGTTAGATCACACGTATTATCATATTACTTGTGATAATAGAAGGAGCTAGACGAGGTCACTATTGTACAGGACAAGCAGCTAAATATGAAGTAGTCCATATAAATATAATTCGACAGTCTGACTCACTCTCACTCTACTTGAGAATTTATCAGTTAGATCACACGTATTATCATATTACTTGTGATAATAGAAGGAGCTAGGTCACTATTATACAGGACAAGCAGCTATATATGAAATAGTCCATATAAATATAATTCGACAGTCTGACTCACTCTCACTCTACTTGAGAATTTATCAGTTAGATCACACGTATTATCATATTACTTGTGATAATAGAAGGAGCTAGACGAGGTCACTATTGTACAGGACAAGCAGCTATATATGAAATAGTCCATATAAATATAATTCGACAGTCTGACTCACTCTCACTCTACTTGAGAATTTATCAGTTAGATCACACGTATTATCATATTACTTGTGATAATAGAAGGAGCTAGACGAGGTCACTATTGTACAGGACAAGCAGCTATATATGAAATAGTCCATATAAATATAATTCGACAGTCTGACTCACTCTCACTCTACTTGAGAATTTATCAGTTAGATCACACGTATTATCATATTACTTGTGATAATAGAAGGAGCTAGGCTAGGTCACTATTATACATGGCAAGCAGCTATATATGAAATAGTCCATATAAATATAATTCGACAGTCTGAGTCACTCTCACTCTACTTGAGAATTTATCAGTTAGATCACACGCATTATCATATTACTTGTGATAATAGAAGGAGCTAGGCAAGGTTCTGTTATACAGGACAAGCAGCTATTTATGAAATAGTCCATATAAATATAATTCGACAGTCTGACTCAATCTCACTCTACTTGAGAATTTATCAGTTAGATCACACGTATTATCATATTACTTGTGATAATAGAAGGAGCTAGACTAGGTCACTATTATACAGGACAAGCAGCTATATATGAAATAGTCCATATAAATATAATTCGACAGTCTGACTCACTCTCACTCTACTTGAGAATTTATCAGTTAGGTCACACGTATTATCATATTACTTGTGATAATAGAAGGAGCTAGACTAGGTCACTATTATACAGGACAAGCAGCTATATATGAAATAGTCCATATAAATATAATTCGACAGTCTGACTCACTCTCACTGTACTTGAGAATTTATCAGTTAGATCACACGTATTATCATATTACTTGTGATAATAGAAGAAACTAGACTAGGTCACTATTATACAGGACAAGCAGCTATATATGAAATAGTCCATATAAATATAATTCGACAGTCTGACTCACTCTCACTCTACTTGAGAATTTATCAGTTAGGTCACACGTATTTTCATATTACTTGTGATAATAGAAGGAGCTAGACTAGGTCACTATTATACAGGACAAGCAGCTATATATGAAATAGTCCATATAAATATAATTCGACAGTCTGACTCACTCTCACTCTACTTGAGAATTTATCAGTTAGATCACACGTATTATCATATTACTTGTGATAATAGAAGGAGCTAGACGAGGTCACTATTGTACAGGACAAGTAGCTATATATGAAATAGTCCATATAAATATAATTCGACAGTCTGACTCACTCTCACTCTACTTGAGAATTTATCAGTTAGGTCACACGTATTATCATATTACTTGTGATAATAGAAGGAGCTAGACGAGGTCACTATTGTACAGGACAAGTAGCTATATATGAAATAGTCCATATAAATATAATTCGACAGTCTGACTCACTCTCACTCTACTTGAGAATTTATCAGTTAGGTCACACGTATTTTCATATTACTTGTGATAATAGAAGGAGCTAGACTAGGTCACTATTATACAGGACAAGCAGCTATATATGAAATAGTCCATATAAATATAATTCGACAGTCTGACTCACTCTCACTCTACTTGAGAATTTATCAGTTAGATCACACGTATTATCATATTACTTGTGATAATAGAAGGAGCTAGACGAGGTCACTATTGTACAGGACAAGCAGCTAAATATGAAGTAGTCCATATAAATATAATTCGACAGTCTGACTCACTCTCACTCTACTTGAGAATTTATCAGTTAGATCACACGTATTATCATATTACTTGTGATAATAGAAGGAGCTAGGTCACTATTATACAGGACAAGCAGCTATATATGAAATAGTCCATATAAATATAATTCGACAGTCTGACTCACTCTCACTCTACTTGAGAATTTATCAGTTAGATCACACGTATTATCATATTACTTGTGATAATAGAAGGAGCTAGGTCACTATTATACAGGACAAGCAGCTCTATATGAAATAGTCCATATAAATATAATTCGACAGTCTGACTCACTCTCACTCTACTTGAGAATTTATCAGTTAGATCACACGTATTATCATATTACTTGTGATAATAGAAGGAGCTAGACGAGGTCACTATTGTACAGGACAAGCAGCTATATATGAAATAGTCCATATAAATATAATTCGACAGTCTGACTCACTCTCACTCTACTTGAGAATTTATCAGTTAGATCACACGTATTATCATATTACTTGTGATAATAGAAGGAGCTAGGCTAGGTCACTATTATACAGGACAAGCAGCTATATATGAAATAGCCCATATAAATATAATTCGACAGTCTGACTCACTCTCACTGTACTTGAGAATTTATCAGTTAGATCACACGTATTATCATATTACTTGTGATAATAGAAGGAACTAGACTAGGTCACTATTATACAGGACAAGCAGCTATATATGAAATAGTCCATATAAATATAATTCGACAGTCTGACTCACTCTCACTCTACTTGAGAATTTATCAGTTAGATCACACGTATTATCATATTACTTGTGATAATAGAAGGAACTAGACTAGGTCACTATTATACAGGACAAGCAGCTATATATGAAATAGTCCATATAAATATAATTCGACAGTCTGACTCACTCTCACTGTACTTGAGAATTTATCAGTTAGATCACACGTATTATCATATTACTTGTGATAATAGAAGAAACTAGACTAGGTCACTATTATACAGGACAAGCAGCTATATATGAAATAGTCCATATAAATATAATTCGACAGTCTGACTCACTCTCACTCTACTTGAGAATTTATCAGTTAGGTCACACGTATTTTCATATTACTTGTGATAATAGAAGGAGCTAGACTAGGTCACTATTATACAGGACAAGCAGCTATATATGAAATAGTCCATATAAATATAATTCGACAGTCTGACTCACTCTCACTCTACTTGAGAATTTATCAGTTAGATCACACGTATTATCATATTACTTGTGATAATAGAAGGAGCTAGACGAGGTCACTATTGTACAGGACAAGTAGCTATATATGAAATAGTCCATATAAATATAATTCGACAGTCTGACTCACTCTCACTCTACTTGAGAATTTATCAGTTAGGTCACACGTATTATCATATTACTTGTGATAATAGAAGGAGCTAGACGAGGTCACTATTGTACAGGACAAGTAGCTATATATGAAATAGTCCATATAAATATAATTCGACAGTCTGACTCACTCTCACTCTACTTGAGAATTTATCAGTTAGATCACACGTATTATCATATTACTTGTGATAATAGAAGGAGCTAGGCTAGGTCACTATTATACAGGACAAGCAGCTATATATGAAATAGTCCATATAAATATAATTCGACAGTCTGACTCACTCTCACTCTACTTGAGAATTTATCAGTTAGATCACACGTATTATCATATTACTTGTGATAATAGAAGGAGCTAGGCTAGGTCACTATTATACAGGACAAGCAGCTATATATGAAATAGTCCATATAAATATAATTCGACAGTCTGACTCACTCTCACTCTACTTGAGAATTTATCAGTTAGATCACACGTATTATCATATTACTTGTGATAATAGAAGGAGCTAGGTCACTATTATACAGGACAAGCAGCTATATATGAAATAGTCCATATAAATATAATTCGACAGTCTGACTCACTCTCACTCTACTTGAGAATTTATCAGTTAGATCACACGTATTATCATATTACTTGTGATAATAGAAGGAGCTAGGTCACTATTATACAGGACAAGCAGCTATATATGAAATAGTCCATATAAATATAATTCGACAGTCTGACTCACTCTCACTCTACTTGAGAATTTATCAGTTAGATCACACGTATTATCATATTACTTGTGATAATAGAAGGAGCTAGACGAGGTCACTATTGTACAGGACAAGCAGCTAAATATGAAGTAGTCCATATAAATATAATTCGACAGTCTGACTCACTCTCACTCTACTTGAGAATTTATCAGTTAGATCACACGTATTATCATATTACTTGTGATAATAGAAGGAGCTAGGTCACTATTATACAGGACAAGCAGCTATATATGAAATAGTCCATATAAATATAATTCGACAGTCTGACTCACTCTCACTCTACTTGAGAATTTATCAGTTAGATCACACGTATTATCATATTACTTGTGATAATAGAAGGAGCTAGACGAGGTCACTATTGTACAGGACAAGCAGCTATATATGAAATAGTCCATATAAATATAATTCGACAGTCTGACTCACTCTCACTCTACTTGAGAATTTATCAGTTAGATCACACGTATTATCATATTACTTGTGATAATAGAAGGAGCTAGACGAGGTCACTATTGTACAGGACAAGCAGCTATATATGAAATAGTCCATATAAATATAATTCGACAGTCTGACTCACTCTCACTCTACTTGAGAATTTATCAGTTAGATCACACGTATTATCATATTACTTGTGATAATAGAAGGAGCTAGGCTAGGTCACTATTATACATGGCAAGCAGCTATATATGAAATAGTCCATATAAATATAATTCGACAGTCTGAGTCACTCTCACTCTACTTGAGAATTTATCAGTTAGATCACACGCATTATCATATTACTTGTGATAATAGAAGGAGCTAGGCAAGGTTCTGTTATACAGGACAAGCAGCTATTTATGAAATAGTCCATATAAATATAATTCGACAGTCTGACTCAATCTCACTCTACTTGAGAATTTATCAGTTAGATCACACGTATTATCATATTACTTGTGATAATAGAAGGAGCTAGACTAGGTCACTATTATACAGGACAAGCAGCTATATATGAAATAGTCCATATAAATATAATTCGACAGTCTGACTCACTCTCACTCTACTTGAGAATTTATCAGTTAGGTCACACGTATTATCATATTACTTGTGATAATAGAAGGAGCTAGACTAGGTCACTATTATACAGGACAAGCAGCTATATATGAAATAGTCCATATAAATATAATTCGACAGTCTGACTCACTCTCACTGTACTTGAGAATTTATCAGTTAGATCACACGTATTATCATATTACTTGTGATAATAGAAGAAACTAGACTAGGTCACTATTATACAGGACAAGCAGCTATATATGAAATAGTCCATATAAATATAATTCGACAGTCTGACTCACTCTCACTCTACTTGAGAATTTATCAGTTAGGTCACACGTATTTTCATATTACTTGTGATAATAGAAGGAGCTAGACTAGGTCACTATTATACAGGACAAGCAGCTATATATGAAATAGTCCATATAAATATAATTCGACAGTCTGACTCACTCTCACTCTACTTGAGAATTTATCAGTTAGATCACACGTATTATCATATTACTTGTGATAATAGAAGGAGCTAGACGAGGTCACTATTGTACAGGACAAGTAGCTATATATGAAATAGTCCATATAAATATAATTCGACAGTCTGACTCACTCTCACTCTACTTGAGAATTTATCAGTTAGGTCACACGTATTATCATATTACTTGTGATAATAGAAGGAGCTAGACGAGGTCACTATTGTACAGGACAAGTAGCTATATATGAAATAGTCCATATAAATATAATTCGACAGTCTGACTCACTCTCACTCTACTTGAGAATTTATCAGTTAGATCACACGTATTATCATATTACTTGTGATAATAGAAGGAGCTAGGCTAGGTCACTATTATACAGGACAAGCAGCTATATATGAAATAGTCCATATAAATATAATTCGACAGTCTGACTCACTCTCACTCTACTTGAGAATTTATCAGTTAGATCACACGTATTATCATATTACTTGTGATAATAGAAGGAGCTAGGCTAGGTCACTATTATACAGGACAAGGAGCTATATATGAAATAGTCCATATAAATATAATTCGACAGTCTGACTCACTCTCACTCTACTTGAGAATTTATCAGTTAGATCACACGTATTATCATATTACTTGTGATAATAGAAGGAGCTAGGTCACTATTATACAGGACAAGCAGCTATATATGAAATAGTCCATATAAATATAATTCGACAGTCTGACTCACTCTCACTCTACTTGAGAATTTATCAGTTAGATCACACGTATTATCATATTACTTGTGATAATAGAAGGAGCTAGGTCACTATTATACAGGACAAGCAGCTATATATGAAATAGTCCATATAAATATAATTCGACAGTCTGACTCACTCTCACTCTACTTGAGAATTTATCAGTTAGATCACACGTATTATCATATTACTTGTGATAATAGAAGGAGCTAGACGAGGTCACTATTGTACAGGACAAGCAGCTAAATATGAAGTAGTCCATATAAATATAATTCGACAGTCTGACTCACTCTCACTCTACTTGAGAATTTATCAGTTAGATCACACGTATTATCATATTACTTGTGATAATAGAAGGAGCTAGGTCACTATTATACAGGACAAGCAGCTATATATGAAATAGTCCATATAAATATAATTCGACAGTCTGACTCACTCTCACTCTACTTGAGAATTTATCAGTTAGATCACACGTATTATCATATTACTTGTGATAATAGAAGGAGCTAGACGAGGTCACTATTGTACAGGACAAGCAGCTATATATGAAATAGTCCATATAAATATAATTCGACAGTCTGACTCACTCTCACTCTACTTGAGAATTTATCAGTTAGATCACACGTATTATCATATTACTTGTGATAATAGAAGGAGCTAGACGAGGTCACTATTGTACAGGACAAGCAGCTATATATGAAATAGTCCATATAAATATAATTCGACAGTCTGACTCACTCTCACTCTACTTGAGAATTTATCAGTTAGATCACACGTATTATCATATTACTTGTGATAATAGAAGGAGCTAGGCTAGGTCACTATTATACATGGCAAGCAGCTATATATGAAATAGTCCATATAAATATAATTCGACAGTCTGAGTCACTCTCACTCTACTTGAGAATTTATCAGTTAGATCACACGCATTATCATATTACTTGTGATAATAGAAGGAGCTAGGCAAGGTTCTGTTATACAGGACAAGCAGCTATTTATGAAATAGTCCATATAAATATAATTCGACAGTCTGACTCAATCTCACTCTACTTGAGAATTTATCAGTTAGATCACACGTATTATCATATTACTTGTGATAATAGAAGGAGCTAGACTAGGTCACTATTATACAGGACAAGCAGCTATATATGAAATAGTCCATATAAATATAATTCGACAGTCTGACTCACTCTCACTCTACTTGAGAATTTATCAGTTAGGTCACACGTATTATCATATTACTTGTGATAATAGAAGGAGCTAGACTAGGTCACTATTATACAGGACAAGCAGCTATATATGAAATAGTCCATATAAATATAATTCGACAGTCTGACTCACTCTCACTCTACTTGAGAATTTATCAGTTAGATCACACGTATTATCATATTACTTGTGATAATAGAAGGAGCTAGACGAGGTCACTATTCTACAGGACAAGTAGCTATATATGAAATAGTCCATATAAATATAATTCGACAGTCTGACTCACTCTCACTCTACTTGAGAATTTATCAGTTAGGTCACACGTATTATCATATTACTAGTGATAATAGAAGGAGCTAGACGAGGTCACTATTGTACAGGACAAGCAGCTATATATGAAATAGTCCATATAAATATAATTCGACAGTCTGACTCACTCTCACTCTACTTGAGAATTTATCAGTTAGGTCACAGGTATTATCATATTACTTGTGATAATAGAAGGAGCTAGACGAGGTCACTATTGTACAGGACAAGCAGCTATATATGAATTAGTCCATATAAATATAATTCGACAGTCTGACTCACTCTCACTCTACTTGAGAATTTATCAGTTAGGTCACACGTATTATCATATTACTTGTGATAATAGAAGGAGCTAGACGAGGTCACTATTGTACAGGACAAGCAGCTATATATGAATTAGTCCATATAAATATAATTCGACAGTCTGACTCACTCTCACTCTACTTGAGAATTTATCAGTTAGATCACACGTATTATCATATTACTTGTGATAATAGAAGGAGCTAGGCTAGGTCACTATTATACAGGACAAGCAGCTATATATGAAATAGTCCATATAAATATAATTCGACAGTCTGACTCACTCTCACTCTACTTGAGAATTTATCAGTTAGATCACACGTATTATCATATTACTTGTGATAATAGAAGGAGCTAGGTCACTATTATACAGGACAAGCAGCTCTATATGAAATAGTCCATATAAATATAATTCGACAGTCTGACTCACTCTCACTCTACTTGAGAATTTATCAGTTAGATCACACGTATTTTCATATTACTTGTGATAATAGAAGGAGCTAGACGAGGTCACTATTGTACAGGACAAGCAGCTATATATGAAATAGTCCATATAAATATAATTCGACAGTCTGACTCACTCTCACTCTACTTGAGAATTTATCAGTTAGATCACACGTATTATCATATTACTTGTGATAATAGAAGGAGCTAGGTCACTATTATACAGGACAAGCAGCTATATATGAAATAGTCCATATAAATATAATTCGACAGTCTGACTCACTCTCACTCTACTTGAGAATTTATCAGTTAGATCACACGTATTATCATATTACTTGTGATAATAGAAGGAGCTAGGTCACTATTATACAGGACAAGCAGCTATATATGAAATAGTCCATATAAATATAATTCGACAGTCTGACTCACTCTCACTGTACTTGAGAATTTATCAGTTAGATCACACGTATTATCATATTACTTGTGATAATAGAAGGAGCTAGACGAGGTCACTATTGTACAGGACAAGCAGCTATATATGAAATAGTCCATATAAATATAATTCGACAGTCTGACTCACTCTCACTCTACTTGAGAATTTATCAGTTAGATCACACGTATTATCATATTACTTGTGATAATAGAAGGAGCTAGGTCACTATTATACAGGACAAGCAGCTATATATGAAATAGTCCATATAAATATAATTCGACAGTCTGACTCACTCTCACTCTACTTGAGAATTTATCAGTTAGATCACACGTATTATCATATTACTTGTGATAATAGAAGGAGCTAGACGAGGTCACTATTGTACAGGACAAGCAGCTATATATGAAATAGTCCATATAAATATAATTCGACAGTCTGACTCACTCTCACTCTACTTGAGAATTTATCAGTTAGATCACACGTATTATCATATTACTTGTGATAATAGAAGGAGCTAGACGAGGTCACTATTGTACAGGACAAGCAGCTATATATGAAATAGTCCATATAAATATAATTCGACAGTCTGACTCACTCTCACTCTACTTGAGAATTTATCAGTTAGATCACACGTATTATCATATTACTTGTGATAATAGAAGGAGCTAGGTCACTATTATACAGGACAAGCAGCTATATATGAAATAGTCCATATAAATATAATTCGACAGTCTGACTCACTCTCACTCTACTTGAGAATTTATCAGTTAAATCACACGTATTATCATATTACTTGTGATAATAGAAGGAGCTAGGCTAGGTCACTATTATACATGACAAGCAGCTATATATGAAATAGCCCATATAAATATAATTCGACAGTCTGACTCACTCTCACTCTACTTGAGAATTTATCAGTTAGATCACACGTATTATCATATTACTTGTGATAATAGAAGGAGCTAGGCTAGGTCACTATTATACAGGACAAGCAGCTATATATGAAATAGTCCATATAAATATAATTCGACAGTCTGACTCACTCTCACTCTACTTGAGAATTTATCAGTTAGATCACACGTATTATCATATTACTTGTGATAATAGAAGGAGCTAGGCTAGGTCACTATTATACAGGACAAGCAGCTATATATGAAATAGTCCATATAAATATAATTCGACAGTCTGACTCACTCTCACTCTACTTGAGAATTTATCAGTTAGATCATACGTATTATCATATTACTTGTGATAATAGAAGGAGCTAGGCTAGGTCACTATTATACAGGACAAGCAGCTATATATGAAATAGCCCATATAAATATAATTCGACAGTCTGACTCACTCTCACTGTACTTGAGAATTTATCAGTTAGATCACACGTATTATCATATTACCTGTGATAATAGAAGGAGCTAGGCTAGGTCACTATTATACAGGACAAGCAGCTATATATGAAATAGTCCATATAAATATAATTCGACAGTCTGACTCACTCTCACTGTACTTGAGAATTTATCAGTTAGATCACACGTATTATCATATTACTTGTGATAATAGAAGGAACTAGACTAGGTCACTATTATACAGGACAAGCAGCTATATATGAAATAGTCCATATAAATATAATTCGACAGTCTGACTCACTCTCACTCTACTTGAGAATTTATCAGTTAGATCACACGTATTATCATATTACTTGTGATAATAGAAGGAACTAGACTAGGTCACTATTATACAGGACAAGCAGCTATATATGAAATAGTCCATATAAATATAATTCGACAGTCTGACTCACTCTCACTGTACTTGAGAATTTATCAGTTAGATCACACGTATTATCATATTACTTGTGATAATAGAAGAAACTAGACTAGGTCACTATTATACAGGACAAGCAGCTATATATGAAATAGTCCATATAAATATAATTCGACAGTCTGACTCACTCTCACTCTACTTGACAATTTATCAGTTAGATCACACGTATTATCATATTACCTGTGATAATAGAAGGAGCTAGGCTAGGTCACTATTATACAGAACAAGCAGCTATATATGAAATAGTCCATATAAATATAATTCGACAGTCTGACTCACTCTCACTCTACTTGAGAATTTATCAGTTAGATCACACGTATTATCATATTACTGGTGATAATAGAAGGAGCTAGGCTAGGTCACTATTATACAGGACAAGCAGGTATATATGAAATAGTCCATATAAATATAATTCGACAGTCTGACTCACTCTCACTCTACTTGAGAATTTATCAGTTAGATCACACGTATTATCATATTACTTGTGATAATAGAAGGAGCTAGACTAGGTCACTGTTATACAGGACAAGCAGCTATATATGAAATAGTCCATATAAATATAATTTGACAGTCTGACTCACTCTCACTCTACTTGACAATTTATCAGTTAGATCACACGTATTATCATATTACTTGTGATAATAGAAGGAGCTAGGCTAGGTCACTATTATACAGGACAAGCAGCTATATATGAAATAGTCCATATAAATATAATTCGACAGTCTGACTCACTCTCACTGTACTTGAGAATTTATCAGTTAGATCACACGTATTATCATATTACTTGTGATAATAGAAGGAGCTAGGTCACTATTATACAGGACAAGCAGCTATATATGAAATAGTCCATATAAATATAATTCGACAGTCTGAGTCACTCTCACTCTACTTGAGAATTTATCAGTTAGATCACACGCATTATCATATTACTTGTGATAATAGAAGGAGCTAGGCAAGGTCACTGTTATACAGGACAAGCAGCTATTTATGAAATAGTCCATATAAATATAATTCGACAGTCTGACTCACTCTCACTCTACTTGAGAATTTATCAGTTAGATCACACGTATTATCATATTACTTGTGATAATAGAAGGAGCTAGGTCACTATTATACAGGACAAGCAGCTATATATGAAATAGTCCATATAAATATAATTCGACAGTCTGACTCACTCTCACTCTACTTGAGAATTTATCAGTTAGATCACACGTATTATCATATTACTTGTGATAATAGAAGGAGCTAGACGAGGTCACTATTGTACAGGACAAGCAGCTATATATGAAATAGTCCATATAAATATAATTCGACAGTCTGACTCACTCTCACTCTACTTGAGAATTTATCAGTTAGATCACACGTATTATCATATTACTTGTGATAATAGAAGGAGCTAGACGAGGTCACTATTGTACAGGACAAGCAGCTATATATGAAATAGTCCATATAAATATAATTCGACAGTCTGACTCACTCTCACTCTACTTGAGAATTTATCAGTTAGATCACACGTATTATCATATTACTTGTGATAATAGAAGGAGCTAGACGAGGTCACTATTGTACAGGACAAGCAGCTATATATGAAATAGTCCATATAAATATAATTCGACAGTCTGACTCACTCTCACTCTACTTGAGAATTTATCAGTTAGATCACACGTATTATCATATTACTTGTGATAATAGAAGGAGCTAGGTCACTATTGTACAGGACAAGCAGCTATATATGAAATAGTCCATATAAATATAATTCGACAGTCTGACTCACTCTCACTCTACTTGAGAATTTATCAGTTAGATCACACGTATTATCATATTACTTGTGATAATAGAAGGAGCTAGGTCACTATTGTACAGGACAAGCAGCTATATATGAAATAGTCCATATAAATATAATTCGACAGTCTGACTCACTCTCACTCTACTTGAGAATTTATCAGTTAGATCACACGTATTATCATATTACTTGTGATAATAGAAGGACCTAGGTCACTATTATACAGGACAAGCAGCTATATATGAAATAGTCCATATAAATATAATTCGACAGTCTGACTCACTCTCACTCTACTTGAGAATTTATCAGTTAGATCACACGAATTATCATATTACTTGTGATAATAGAAGGAGCTAGGTCACTATTGTACAGGACAAGCAGCTATATATGAAATAGTCCATATAAATATAATTCGACAGTCTGACTCACTCTCACTCTACTTGAGAATTTATCAGTTAGATCACACGTATTATCATATTACTTGTGATAATAGAAGGAGCTAGGTCACTATTGTACAGGACAAGCAGCTATATATGAAATAGTCCATATAAATATAATTCGACAGTCTGACTCACTCTCACTCTACTTGAGAATTTATCAGTTAGATCACATGTATTATCATATTACTTGTGATAATAGAAGGAGCTAGGTCACTATTGTACAGGACAAGCAGCTATATATGAAATAGTCCATATAAATATAATTTGACAGTCTGACTCACTCTCACTCTACTTGAGAATTTATCAGTTAGATCACACGTATTATCATATTACTTGTGATAATAGAAGGAGCTAGGTCACTATTGTACAGGACAAGCAGCTATATATGAAATAGTCCATATAAATATAATTCGACAGTCTGACTAACTCTCACTCTACTTGAGAATTTATCAGTTAGATCACACGTATTATCATATTACTTGTGATAATAGAAGGAGCTAGGTCACTATTGTACAGGACAAGCAGCTATATATGAAATAGCCCATATAAATATAATTCGACAGTCTGACTCACTCTCACTCTAGTCCATAAAAGAAGAGAGTACGTAACATGAGTGAAGATGCTTGTGAGGGTGGTAATGTGGTATTTGGAGCGGGAATGCCAGACATGCAGTATTGATATTGATATCGCATAAGTCCGTGTATGTATGTACCTGCAGGTGGAGGACAATGCCACCCCCGTCTTGAACATGATACACGAGGTGGGTAATGTTTACAGCGTCTGCAGCAGATAGGTTGACAATGTGCTATCAATAATACATGGTAGGATATCAGACAACTTACGCAGGAACCCTGGGTAAGGTGCAAAGTGAAGATTTGTTACGAACTAACAGAAGGAGGTAAAATCATTCCGGGGCTGCGGTATTTCCTTCCCTGCATCTTTCTGTTCCTATCGCATGGTTACAACATAAACGGATTAAAATGAAGTCATAAATATTTCATCATCTTGACGCTTTCTTTCCCTAGCTATTTTCTAAGCCACCGAGTCCACGAGGTTGCTTTCTCTGACTCCCGTAGATGGAGAAGTTACATGAATTATGCAACTTCACCTCCTAGGTCGGCTGACTGGCTGGCGCATGAGCAAAGGTTCCCCTCATTGCCCCTCCCCACCCCTCCAGCGTAATCTCATTCTCTTTATCATAGGGTTACGATAAAGTAACCATCCCGCTTTGCCATTTAATTTGTCTTCCTTTGAGCGAATCATTTTTACTTTGTCTACTGCTAAGTAGAGGAAGTATTGTATTGCACTCAAAAATTCGATGTCGAGATTTCACCGGAAATACATGTTTTGAGGCTGAATAAAAAAGAAGCATTTCTAGGAAAAAAACCCGTGTGCGTGTGTTTGTGGATAGCATAACTCAAAAATAAAAACTCGGTTAAAAACCAAAGTTGGTATTTAAGTTTAGTGTCTTTCAAGGATGCGACACGAAGATTCTGAAGAAAATAGTCCCACCCTAAACTACCCTTTACATGGAAAATTTTTCGAAAATTTTGATTTTCTTGAAAATGTCTCTAACGATTTTTATTAAAATTTCAGATGTTTGAGATATTTTGATGGCAAATGAAATGTATATATTGAATTTTCTGGGTATTGCCTCTGTAGTCCTGTTTACTCTGTAGGACTTTTTCATGACTGGTAAACCGTTAGAGATAGACAAAATCGTACAATAAAAAGAATGCAGATCTTGCTAAAATACACAACTTATGTCTCAATAAATTTTCTTGTAGGGTGAACCATTTCGGAGATATTCCTTGTTATGTGTGTCAGTTTCGGAAAACTTAGAACTTTCGTGAAATGGATCATCGTTGTTCATTTTTTTGTATGTTAAATGTGCAAAGACAACAGAATCTCAAAAACTTGACTATGGCACAAAGCCTAATGTATTCCAATATTCCCCTTGTACCTACAAGGAAATACACAATAAGATAATTTGTACAAATGTTTATCTCAACTAACACGAAGAAGATATAGGAATAAGAGTTTGTAAGAATGGTTAGTACAAGAGTAGAGAAAGTCATGTGAGTGTAACACATCAGATATCTGTATTAACACGAAGAAGATATAGGAATAAGAGTTTGTAAGAATGGTTAGTACAAGAGTAGATTTGATTTGATTTAGTTTAAGGGCGCTCAACTTCTAGGTCATCAGCGCCCTACAAGAGTAGAGAAAGTCATGTGAGTGTAACACATCAGATATCTGTATTAGCACGAAGAAGATATAGGAATAAGAGTTTGTAAGAATGGTTAGTACAAGAGTAGAGAAAGTCATGTGAGTGAAACACAGATAACAATAACACTCTGTTTATGAGAGTGTTACGATAAAGTCAGCCTCCCGCTTTAACACAGGCTTGGAAATTTAATTTGCCTTGTTTTGAGCGACTGTTTTTTTTATTAGGAGCGCGAAATACCACAATTCAGTGCTCTGAAATATTAATGAAAGTTTGATTTGTATTATGAAGATAATTAATACGGTACGGTTCTCGTGCAGTTTTTATGAGCAATTATGACTGCAACACAGCAAATAATGAAACTGCAGCTGTTGGTGTCGTAATGTTCAGCATTTGTGTAAGGTTGGTATTACTACAAACAGGCAGTTCCAGAAATACACCCTCGGAATGTGCATAAGTATCTTAACGGCTGTCTAAAGAAAGTAATGACGAATATAAGAATCTGATGTGTTGTACTCACATGACTTTCTCTACTCGTGTACTAACCATTCTTACAAACTCTTACTCCTATATCTTCTTCGTGTTAGTTGAGATAAACATTTGTACAAATTATCTTATTGCTTATTTCCTTGTTGGTACAAGGGGAATATTAGATTACAGTAGACTGTGAGCGATAGTCAAATCTTGTAAAGCACAATTTGTATGTTTTAGCGATATCTACATGCAAGACTTCCTCTAGTTAGTATACGTAAGAGAGAAAGTAAAACTGAGGGAGAAATGTACTTTTTAGTGTGGCTGTAATTTACAATTTGTTTCTCGTCCCAAAGTACATATATACACATATTGAAAATATGATGCCCCCGTGTTATAGGGAAATAAATGCTGCAAGTGTCACATTACAGTTGTGGATAAATAACTCTATCATATGAGTTACGGAAAAGCAGGAAAAAAAATTATAACATAAATGTCGATGAGAATTCAAAGTACCCTCTTTGTAGCAGAGTGTAGCGTATTATTTCAAAGCAGTGGAATGTCATCAGTGAATATAGAAATAAATAATAAAAATAACAACAATTATCATCAACATATACCAGTAGTTCTTTCCACGTGTTCCTGTACTGTTTAGTTCGATGTGTATGTTTGAATTAGTGTAATTCTCTTCCTATGTCTTCATTTCTTTTCTTATCCAACACGGCATTCTGCACTAACAGACGTCTCGTTCAACACTGAAGACTCCATCACAACCTCCTCTCGCCGCCGCACTAACTTATAGACCACAATGACCTAGCACGGATTTTTCTTGAAATTAAGTTTTTCTCAACCTTGAATTTTTGAGGCGTGCAGACGTCATAGCATGTCTTGTAACCTAAATTCACGAGATTAATTCGTCTACTATTCTCACATCCAATCTCCTGGCAAGAGTCCACTTTCCCTGCACATGTTTAATAATATTTTTGTAGCTTAACAGAAAGATTATTAATTTTGCCTGCACCCCTTCACCCTATATCTACAGACCAACCCACTAACCCCATCTGGCAACATAAATTTAGTTGCATACATTGCAAACTCAGAAATGATTGGACGCGAATGATCTATTTTCTATAATTCATTGAGACCGTAACAGAATTACCTATAATGTTAAATATATTTTGAAGTATTAAATTCAGCGTTGGTTTTCATCTGTGATGACATGACAAATATGCTATATTAATCCAAACGCAATATGTGTTCAATCATTCATTAAATGCTGCCAGTGCATGCATACGAGAGTTTTATTACTACGAGCTATGAATGGAAGATTAAAGAGAGATACAGACAACCTCACTTTTTAACATTAGCTGCAAATTTATAATTACGTACGTATACATACAATATTACAAAAGTAATTAGGTAAATTCCGTTTGAAGTGCTTACCTCTGAAGTACTTTCTGTTTATACGTCACAAAAACTCAACTGCAAAACAAATATGCAATCAAAACTTTAATATCAAGATGAAAAGGTGATATGATGTGCACCCTCACATAAATTTCTCTACCCACTCTACAACAAACTACATAAAAAATTATAAACTCTACAAAGACACCATGCAAAAGTACTGTTGAACAACGAAAAATACCACAGTAAGAAAAGCGAATAGAGGAAAACGCGTGAATGTATTATACTGCATTTCTATTTTAGTCATAGAAAATTGTATGCATTTTTCAATTAAAATTAGCAGAAAAAGAGAAGTGAGTAGAGAGAACCATATGAGTGTAATACGTTACATTTATATTTTAATGATATAGAAAATGTTGAAGAATATGTTAATGTGGTATATAACAGAAGAGGAGAGAATGTAATATGATACATTTTTATTTGAAACATAAAAAATATATGTATTGTCTGTAGAAACAAATCTGGTTATGTTTCGGAAAAGAAAAGGAGTGGAGAAAATCATGTGACTGTAATACGTTGCATTAGAAAGTGGAAAGAATAAAAACCTTCACTATGAAACAACTTAGATTTCTTAATTTTGATTGCACTCGTATGAATGTTTTAGATACCCATAAGACATAAAAAATCACTTTTACTTTTTCTACTAAGTATAGTCAAGTAGAGGAAGTATTGTATTCCACCCAAAAATTCATTGCCTAGATTACACCTTAAATATGTTTTGAAATCCCCTGAATCCAAAAAAAAAAAAAAAAAAAAAAAGTATTTTTAGAAAAAGGTTCGTGTGTGTGCCAGTTTGATCTGTGGACAGCATAAGTCAAAAACGAAAACTCGGTTAAAAACCAAAGTGGGTATATACTTTTAATGTCTTTCAGGAATGCGACATGAAGATTTCGAAGAAAACTCCTCTACCGTAAACTACTCTTTACAGTCAAATAGATAGAAGTCCGGCATCTCTGGGAGGCCATGCTACTGGACCTTCTTGACCAATCCAACCTTGGATGAGGGCCATTGTCTGAGTAAATACTTAAACATGTAATACGTAAATACCCTGTATAACTGGGATAACCATTCATTTTGAAGATGCGTACATAATGGAGATTTTCCTCAACAGACAGACACTGACCTCTAGTACAGGGACCTAGTGAAGAGAGTTTGTATAATGGAAACTGCCAGTCAAAACCTGCTACAGTGTGAAGGTCCAGTTACACATAAGTCACTAAATTATAGCTTGAGGTAGTGCTTTGACTAGACCCGCTGGCAAGCACACCGGTGCGAATCTATGATTATTTCTACAGATACATAATCACCATGCGTTTGAATTGTGCAGCCCTTAGGGCCTGTATGACCAGGGGCTATTTATGGTAATACCTGGGCATAATTTCCTTTCATGCAAGCTATTGATTTCGTTATGCATGAATACACATTACTCCGTCCGTGGCAAAATTACGTCCCACATTTATATTATACATTTATATCGCAAGTACTCAATATTGCGTTTGTCGTCTTCACGTTCTCTAACACTAACCACTTCCGAAATATTCCCTGTGACCGGTTTGCGTTCTCAAATACTTATGCTTTTCTCAACGGAAAGTCGCTAGTTTTTTCTACTCCTGAATATGCAAAGAAAACACATTGTCCAAGCCAACATACAATAACCATACGGTAATTGTGAAAAATATGCAGCTTTTTATGTTTATACTGTAAGTGTAATTTAATACAAACATGTTAGAGCCCAAATTTATTACGTCATATTAAAACATCACTACGAAAATATATATATAAAATTTGGTGTAAAATTTTAACCATACGTTCAAAATGCATACTTCTTAATATTGTAGATTCTAAAATGTGAGAGTGTATGAGTGTGTGTGCTTGTGTCTGTGTGTATGAGTGTGTGTGAGTGTGTGTGCCTGTGTCTATGAGTGTGTGTGAGTGTGTGTGTGTGTGTGTGCGTGCGTGTGTCTATGTGTGTGTGTCGATGGAGGGAAGCCAAGAAGGGTGGTTTGTCATGATCCGCCCTTACTATAACACAGCCAAGGGAAACTTTTCTCGCGGTGACAGACAACTTCCCAATATTCCCTTTCCTCCCCAAAATTCAGGAAAAGAATGCAGGGCTTTCTCCTCTCTCTGTCTCTCTCTCAAGTTTCAAATTCCGGAGAATCCTCTTTTCTTCTTTTTCAAAGGGGCAGCACCAGAGAGGGAAAGAAAGAAAGAATTGACGTATTAAATTGCTATAGATATTCGACCCTCAACTCTCAGAAAAGATCATGGAAATCTTTCCCGCTTTTATTTCCCGTCAATGTCTGCACAATTTCCGTTCCCTTCAAGCCACAATCCAGATTTACCAGGTAACAATGTTTTATGGACCTTTCCATTATAATTCCTCTCACATTGATTTTATGTAATTCCAAAAACCATCCTACATTAACTCTGGTCTAATGCATTTCTCGTATTAATTTGCAAAATCCCCTTAATATAAAACCCATTTTGCCTCCCTCCCCATTTTGTGACTCCGTATACGTATGTAGGCCACTAACCAAAATGCAATAGCCATGGTCTATCACAGCATTCTAGAGAAATATTGATGTTTCGTATTCATATGACGCTCTCTGCTTACAGTTCTGCAAATTACGCTTGCTACTTGCTTGATCTTGGCTTATTTACGTATTAGCCAATGCAATTTTACATATCTGCCGCGCGGTCTTGCGGAGGTCCTAGCGGAGGATAAACAAATGCTCAAAAGGGGTTTCAAATACGTATCTAAGGCAAACAGGATTTAGAATTTAGATACAAATTGTGAATTCTGGCTTTTGTCTCATTAGTTTGGTTTATTTATCTATATTTCTACTTTCTATAACACGTCTAGTAGGTAGAGAAAACTGAAAACTTTTTCGAACATTTTGAGTGAGTGCGTGTGTATGAGACAGTGTGTTACTAGGGTAGAAGGGCTCGTTTACCCACTCATATATTTTGAGTTTCTCAAAAATGACTCTAAAAGTTTTGATTAAAATATTATTCTTTAATACATTTTTATAGCAAATGAGATGTATATTTGGAATTTTCTGGTTATAGTTTAACATAGCTGGCAAACCATAAGAGATAGACCAAATTTTATTTTAGAAAAAATGTAAATCTCGATAAAACGCACAATTTATGCTAAATGATGCTTTTTCTGAAGTGAATAATTTCGGAAACATTCCTAGTTAATTGTCAGAAATTATATGTGGACAAACTTTTGAAACCTTCTCTATTTCCATTGAATATAGAAGAAAATTAAGATAATTTCTACAAATGTTTATCTCGATTACCACATACGTAAATATGTTTATAAATATAAGAGTAGAGAAATCACTTGATGCAGTATCTTTAAACAATGCAATATTCGCACATTTCATCTGTAAGGGACCGTGGACCAGTTTGGGCAGATAAACTTGATTGAACTATACAACTATACAACCCTACGGAAGCCGGAATCATGCAACAACGTACAATGGCAATAGACAATAATTAATCAATCAATCAATCATTGCTGCCGCGAATTGATCCATTAAACTATCAATCAATGAGCCCAGTGTGTGTGTGTGTGTGTGTGTGTGTGTGTGTGTGTGTGTGTGTGTGTGTGTGTGTGTGTGTCGCTTGCTTTTACTTGAGGCAGTCGTAGTTTTTAGTGCCGTGCATATGACGATCATCAATCACAGCCATAAAGCCATCACATACATACACGGTCGCTAGGTTCCTCCCCTGGCATTGCGTTCATCAGTATGTATGTATGTAGGTACCTTCTAAATAATAGCAGCCCAGTGCTATAGCACCTAGTCACTTCCTACTTCGAAAATCCTACTTTTACTTTTATCTATCGCTAAGTATTGACTCGACATTTCACTGGAAACGTATTCTTTGAGCCCCACTGAATCCAAAAAACCCTCTACTCTTGTACTAACCATTCTTACAAACTCTTACTCCTATATCTTCTTCCTGATATCCACAGCAAGGTTTAAACAATAGTCAAATAGATCTTTTAAAGTTCTCTTTGCACGCTCCACATATAAAAAATGAAAAACGATGTTCTATTTCACGAAATGTATAAGTTTTCCGAAACTGACACACATAACAAGGAATATCTCCGAAATGGTTCACCCTACAAGAAAATTTATGGAGACATAAATTGTGTATTTTAGCAAGATCTACATTTTTTGTACAGTAAGATTTTGTATATCTCTTACGGTTTATCAATTATGCAAAAGTCATCCAGAGTAAATAGTATCTACGTAGGCTATAGCCAGAAAATTCAAGGTATACATTTCATTTGTCATCAAAATATCTAACATATGACATTTTGTTCAAAAATCGTTAGGGGCATTTTCGAGAGAATGAAAATTTTCGAGTAATTTAGGGTAGAGAAATTTTCTTCACAATTTTGGTGCCACCTCCTTCAAAGACATTAAACTTAAATAACAATTTCGATTTTAAATGATTTTTCGTTTTTGAGTTATGCTGTCCACAGGCGTGTTTACACACGCGATTCGGGTACAGTCTCGATACTGAATTTTTGGGTGCAATGCAATACTTCTACTTTAATACGTAGTAGAGAAAGTGAAAATAGATCTCCAAAGTATTTTGATGAAGTCTCGTTAAACGCTCTAAACAAACTCCATTGCGTTACTATGTTGGGTAGAAGCAATTGCACACATATAACCCAGAGCAGTCAATTTGACATACACAGAGAGTGAGAGTGGGGGGGGGGGGGGGGGGGCTCAGGTAATAAAGGTTCGCTGTTCATACTGGCTGTTCCCTATCTTAATTGAGTCAAACTTACCCCTGGATATGACGTCAATATGCTGCACAATATTCCAACAATTCCACATATACCACTTCTGACACCAGCTAGCAAAACGACTTTCTTTTTCTTACCTTATTGTCTTCTAAAGCTTTTCCACAAAAACGGAATTTTCTTCTAATGACGTTAACACTGTCTTTGTGATATTACGGCTCACGGTACACAAGCAGGGATATTCATTTTCTATTTTAAAATTCCATATGTTTAAGTTACTTCACGTCAATTAAAATGCACATCTTGAATATTCTGTGACTGACCTTAAAATATCTCTTCTTTTGCTAAACCGCAAGAGATACAAAAGCTGTTACTATACAAAAAATTATAAATCTCATTGAAGCACACAATTTATGTGAATACAGTTTTTATGCATTTAATTCCTTATTATTGGACTACATTCTAATACATTTATATTTTCTCAAATGGGAAGTCCTTGTCTTCTGCTATGCAAAGAAAACGAAATTTCAAACCATTATGTAATAACTAGCTCTTAAACTGAGTAAATATTGCTTAAGGCGTTGTATTTACAAGAAAATATGTAATAAAATATTTCTGCAAATTTTTATCGTAATTAACAAATAAGAATACTTTGCTCAACTGTGGTTAGTGAAATCCATGTGAGGGGAATGCGTCATTTTTTTTTTTTTTTTTTTCATTTTGTAGTTCGAACGATGGTATTGGCTGTTTGAGGTTCTTCTTCACGATACTGTTTGCTTTAGCTCTTTAGATGAGTACCTGGAGTGATTAGCAATACGGTTAGAAGGGTTTCCCTGTTGTTGACGGGGTGGTGATGAGCACTTTCACCCCCCCCCCCCCCCCACGCCCCCGCCCTTCTACACTCGCACTTCTTATTGTGCCGCCTTAAAGCGCGATAGATGTTTCTAAACTGGTGCAATGTATTTTGAACTGCAGTTTTAAGTTAGGGTCCCACTAACACAAATACGAATTCTCACCTGATCATTGTTGCCAATGTATCCCATAAATCACTGAAAAACAATTTTTTTACCCATTACAGTCGACTAACAATCAAAATAGTACTCCATTGTAATTTGATAACTGTGTCTTTAACTATTGTTTGTTGAATAATTAGTACATTTTTTCCAGAAAAAGGTAATTTGTTAATGATAAAAAAGTGAGATTTACTTGACATTTTATACTTCCTTTCTGTTAAAACAACAAGAAAGGATCAAAATACACGTAAATCTTGGGTTTCGTTTCCTCAGTTGGTAGTGCTGAGTGTGTCAAATCGCAGTTATCGAAATGAACATATTTTTTATTGGTTGTTCTAGAATTTAACATTTTCTGGTCAAATCTCTGCGATATAGTATTTTAGTTAATATTTTGTTGATGAAACACTCCAGATAAATGTAATTCGACTGAACCTCCATCTCGCTCTGCTTCAGAATTTATTTGTTAAGTCAGATTTTCCACAAAACTCGTACAATAGTCTTTACAGGTTATTCTCCGATTCTGCCACATTCTATCCAATTGTTGCCTCATTTGTTTAATTATTGCATCCATTACGATTGAGGTTATGAAATCGCCTTGTCTTAAGCCATGCTTTCTTCCGATTTGTAAACTAACCTAGAACACACTTTCTCAGTTGATTGCGACGTATAATCATGAATGGACGCCTAGTTTATTATGGAAGTGCTTTCCTCCGGTGGAGAACTGAACCAAACTGACGACTGAACCTCTTCTTATTTCTTTCTCACTAGATTTTTAAGTTTTCCACCAGAAATCTAGGCGTCAAAAATTAGGGTGGCAGTCATTTTTTCACTTCAGTTCAAACGAGCTCGGGCGATCTGAAGTGAGGTTATAGTTGCTGTATTAGTTTGTTTACTTTGCAAATTGGACATAATGAGTGGAAAACGAAAGTTTTAACACAGTGAAGAGGAAGTAATTATTAATTTTATTCGTCAGGAGTAAGTATTATAAAACCTGCAGCATGCAGGGTGTAGAAATGTAACGAAAAACAGAGACCTTGGAAGGAGTGGAGGAAAAATTATGTGCAAAAGTAGGTAAGATTTACTCTTTCTGGATAACGTTTAGTAAGTTTTAGTTTGTTTCTACTCTGAAAAAAGGCGTGCAAAGATTCTGTAATACACAAGAGAGTAGACTTGGTGGGTATAACCTTATCATGTGCATATGTATGTAGTAATCTAACCTCACTTGATCGTTTCTTTAAGATTGCGTATTCCTCAGAAATATTTTACCTAGGAGATGTGAATTATGTTATTACTACACGTTGTGCAATATAACGCTACATATTTATAATAAACGATGGTGTATTAATACAAATATAGACATCTGTTGTGATATAAAAAAACGCTAGGTTACGTCAGTGCATTCTGGAATTGATTGGAGTTCGTTTGTCTACATCTAGCCGTAGTAATAATATTAAGATTGGATTTAATTTTGGTATTCATCTGAAGTATCCCACGAACTAGTATCATTGTCCTTGAGGTGTCTCATAACCAAAATCTCTTGGGTACCTTCTGAACTACGATTAGCAAACATGGGATGATGTTTTCAGTTCATTTTGAAGTTTTTGGTTCAGTTTTCTATGAAAATATATCTGAAAAAGGAACTGAAATGATCTTAACTTTTCAGTTCAGTTCAATTTTCAGATCGGAGGAAAGCAAGGCTATACCATCTTTTTATTGGGATTTTCTCTGCTAATTGCTCTGTAACTTGTGTTTGAGTAAAATGATTAGAATAACTTTATTAAGCACTATTGTGTAATTGTCTTGTCAGCATTTCGTTTGTGTGTTTGCTTTACAACGGATTAACGGTCAATCTTACGTACAACCTGCGCCGAACTTTTACGTAAGAGCTTACAAAGGCAATAAATTACTAGAAAATTAATTGGGTTAGATTTTCTCATTTTGCCACACTGGTGTCAGAAGTGGGATTCGGAGAATTGCCATTTTGTCACAACCGGCATTTTTGATGGTCCAATCCTTATTAGGGACCTCCGCGCACCTCTATGGACCTATAGTATCCTATCGTTCATTCAGCTCATCCCTTGCTCCTAAAAAGTGGCAGCAACAATCTCTTCGGTACCCCTCACTATCTCAATACTGAGATGGTTTAGAAAAAAAGAACATTTGGAAAATCCCAAAGCTACAGCCGTAAAATAAAAAAAAAAAAAAAAAAAAAAAAATAAATAAATAAAAAATCCAAATTGGTAGGTAATGTTATATGGGAATTTTCACTTCGGATTTATTTCAATAAATAGCGTTTGTGCCGGACGTATCGTTTGAAAACCTGCATCTATCACATTTAAAATATCTTTTTCGTAAAAAGATAGGTAGTGGATTTTATGAATAGATTTGTTTAAATCGAATTTAATTACATTTTGAGAAGCCATTTTATTAAGGTAAATTCACTTTGTAGTCTTAGAAATAAACTCTAGGAATATGTTTGAGCATTTCAATATTGTAAAGTTCTGAAGGTACGTATAACAAGTTGGACTGACTGTGGAAGCAATTCTGAATTGTTTTAAACGTCCATTGCAATTACAAGAACACGACGACTTAAAATATTGCTTTCAATGTATGGCGTTTGTGACGAAACCTATCTTTTGACAACTCTATCTGCACGTGTTCGCGTGTTGGAAAGCCATCATCTTTGTATATTTACGCAGAGGAAAAGGAAACAGAGAACCTAGTGTACCACAAAGCTTTACATTGAATTCTAAGTGCATTTATCTTTAATGTAAATAAAACAGATTAAATTCATGTGAATTATAAGCTAATTTCATTTAATAACCAAAAGATAATTAAGTCATTAACGATGCGTCTAATATTATACGGAGATCTTAATGAATTGGAGTTGGAATATTGATTATGATTGATAATCACTTATGAACAGTAACAGTCAAATACATTTTAGTTGGTACGAAGTTCACCAGGCGGCGCCGTGGCCGAGTGGTTAGACCTGGGCGGCCCGGGTTCGATCTCAGGGACTGTCTGGAACATAGGTTCCTGTGCTCCCGACGGACGTCTGACTGTAGACACTGTCTTGTAAGTCCTAGGGGGTGTAAGTCCTACATAAGGCGAGGGTAGTGCGTTGAAGAAGAAGACAAAGTAGACAGCTCACCTACAGGTTGTAAGTGGGTCACAGTACACGCGTGTTTAGCTGTAAGAATGGAGGTGCGAGTATGTAGAAGCGAAACACTGCAGTGCTTGGCGAGAAAGTCTAATGCGGCGCAAGAGGAAAGAATTAAAGGTTTGGGATAATCAGAGCGCAATATGTTAGTCGCCTCGTGCACAATACTAGCAGCTTTGCCTTTGTTGTGCAGCGCGCACACACACAAATTCCTCCGAGAGGAAAATTCCGAGCGATTGTTTTCTACTTCCCTCTGCTTTTGTTTCAATGACAAGCTTGCACAACATATTATACAGTTTCATTATTTATATATTCTCCCCGTTCCCCACTTCCACCGCCGCAATATCAATCTTCCACAACACTGCGCATTAATACTAGGCAATATTCTCATTTTCCTTCCTTTTATCGCTCAATGAATTTTCGAATCAGTTCCACAAACAATAAAATACGTACAGCTGCAGTTTTCTGCTAGCGTTACATTTTAGCGAAGCAATCGCTGACGTCACAGAAAAAGCTGAACACTTGTGTAAAAAGTCGAGTGGGAATAAATATAGTACGATAAACGGTATATAACAGAAACGGTAGAATTAGACTGAAGTTTCGCTCAAACAACTGCACAAATCAACATGCCAGCGGGACGTTAAGGGAGGAATATGCAGTGGATAGGGCAATGAGGCCAGGCTTAGTGTACCCAAGCCTCTAAGGGGACACCCCGCGCGGAAGGAAGAGGTGACAGGAGACACCGGGCGGCCTGATACACATTAACGGTGTATTCTTTGACAGAGGTCACTAAGGTTTACCAAGTTTGACGATACCGAGAGGTCTTCCGAAGCCTTCCAACGCCCTCAAATACCACCGCCCCCTTACCGGCCGCAGACCATGAACAAGAAAGAACGTATCATCCCTGCGAGGCTGCACCTAACGCCTTCGCTGTCATTTGTGACTCTCAAAGAACCAAATGAATGAACGATGCATGAAATGATTCTTCTGCTTTTTTCCACCCAAAAATTCGATGTCGAGATGTCACCGGAAATATATGTTTTGAGACCCCCTGAATCCAAAAAAAGCCTTTTTAGAAAATGGTCCGTGTCTGTGTCTGTGTGTCAGTATGTCAGTCTGTCAGTCTGTCAGTCTGTGGGCAGCATAACTCAAAAACGAAAAGTTGGTTAAAAACCAAAGTTAGTATTGAAGTTTAATGTCTTTCAAGGATGCGACACGAAGATTTTGAAGAAAACAGCCCCACCCTAAACTATCCTTTACATGGAAAATTTTTCGAAAATTTTGATTTTCTTGAAAATGGCTCTAACGATTTTGATTGAAATGTCATATGTTTGAGATATTTTTATGACAAATGAAATGTATATCTTGAATTTTCTGGCTATAGCCCCTGTAGTCGTATTTACTCTGGACGACTTTTGCATAACTGCTAAACCGTTAGAGATAGACGAAATTATACTATACAAAAATGAAGATCTTGCTAAAATACACAATTTATGTCTCAATAAATGTTCTTGTAGGGTGAACCATTTCGGAGATATACCTTGTTATGTGAGTGAGTTTCGGAAAACTTGGAACTTTCGTGAAATGGGTCATCGTTGTTCATTTTTTTATATGTTACGTGTACAAAGAGAACGGAATCTCAAAGCTTTAAAAGATTTGACTATCGCACAAAGCCTACTGTATTGCCATATTCCCCTTGCACCTACAAGGAAATAAGCAATAAGATAATTTGTACAAATGTTTATTTTAACTAACACGAAGAAGATATAGGAATAAGAGTTTGTAAGAATGGTTAGTACAAGAGTAGAGAAAGTCATGTGAGTGCAACACATCAGATTTTTTAGTTATGCTGTTCACAGTCAGAATACCTTTTTTGTATTGAAGCGGGATCTTACAATATATAGTTCTGGTAAAATCTCGATATAATAATACTTCACCTACTTACTATACGTAGTAGAGAATGTATTTTTTTTTTGGGGGGGGGGGGTGTCGAAAAACATGTATTTGAGGTGATGCTCCGGTATCGAAGTTTTGGGTCGATGCAATACGTCGTTTACTTGGAGTGTGTAGAATCCCTCTAAGGTAACCGATACTGAGTACTGTTAAGTTTTTACTCGTATTTGAGATTTTATAATACGATTCGCTCCAAATGCAACCGTTGTTACTTTCTAACATTCCTTTGATATTACTGCATAATGCATAGAGTAAAGCAAATGATTTACACAGGAGTCAGTCACTCGCGAAAACAGTGGGTACATTACTTTGACTCCGGCCGGAATTATGCGCAAGCGCATTACATGGTTCACTGATACACAAGCACATGCGACATTTCAGTCGAGCGAGCCAGTATGGCTTATAGATGATACTCTCAGCGTCGTAAATAAAGCGCACCAGCGGAACACGTAATAGCTATACGGACACGCTTCAACGCAGCACAAAGAATAACATTACTTGGGGCACTGTAGGTCAAATAAATGCAAACCATTATAGGGATACCTACAAGGTGTTAGGTACAAGGGGAATGTTAGAATACAGTAGGCTTTGTGCGATAGTCAGATGTTTGAGATTCTGTTGTCTTTGCGCACTTAACATATCAAAAAATGAACAACGATGTTCCATTTCACGAATGTTCTAAGTTTTCCGAAACTCACACACATAACAAGGAATATCTCCGAAATGGTTCACCCTACAAGAAGATTTATTGAGACATAAATTGTGTATTTTAGGAAGATCTACATTTTTGTAGAGTACGATTTGGTCTATCTCTAACGGTTTACCAGTTATGCAAAAGTCGTCGAGAGTAAATACGACTACAGGGGCTATAGCCAGAAAATTCAAGATATACATTTCATTTGTCATAAAAATATCTCAAACATATGACATTTTAATCGAAATCGTTATAGCCATTTTCAAGGAAATCAAAATTTTTCGAAAAATTTTCCATGTAAAGGGTAGTTTAGGGTAGGGCTGTTTTCTTAAAAATCTTCGTGTCGCATCCTTGAAAGACATTAAACTTAAATACCAACTTTGGTTTTTAACCGACTTTTCGTTTTTGAGCTATGCTGTCCACAGACTGACAGAGTGACACACAGACACACACACACGGACCTTTTTCTAAAAATGCTTTTTTTGGATTCAGGGGTCTCAAAACTTATATTTCTGGTGAAATCTCGGCATCGAATTTTTGAGTGGAATACAATACCAAATATCTCAACACAATGTTCTTTACATAAATAGACGCCTATATATAAAAATTTTAATGTCATATTTGTAACAAAATTCGTGAGCATACGCTTGGCTAGTGGCATGTGTGTAAAACAAGGGTCAGGAATATTAACAATAGAAACTAATACTGCTAGGAAAGCTTGAAAGACGACTGTCTCTGCCTTCGTTACTTAAAGTAGCTGATAATTTGTTTAAGCACATACACTGACTGTGGCGTCTCAGTGCAG
Source organism: Tenodera sinensis (assembly GCA_030765045.1). Classification (NCBI taxonomy): domain Eukaryota; kingdom Metazoa; phylum Arthropoda; class Insecta; order Mantodea; family Mantidae; genus Tenodera; species Tenodera sinensis. Next base: position 184,494,178 of record CM060965.1, on the reverse strand, counting down.
GGGAGGGGAGGGATGGTCGGGGGAGTGAGCTAAGAACTGTTTCAGGGTAGTGACACAGCTGAGCTCATGCCTGGCGTATACTGATACAGTTGGCTTGTGCGCATGCGCAGCGCTGCACCATACATCGCTGATCAAAGGACATTTCATATCCTTTCCCCGTCTATATGTGCCCTCCGCAATGCACACGCACGCACACACACAACGGCAGGGAAAAGATACATTTTCAATTTGGTTGTTAAAATCTACACAGAACCCTCGTGCATTGCTAAACGAGATAGGATATACATACACATTACTAAAAAGAAAACTAAAAAACGATGCATACAACCGATATATGAGGAAGGGAAAACGGTATAAAGAGGAAGTCTGAAAGTGTAATTGGAAGAGAAGAAAAAATATATAAATGTGCAATGAAGTAGAGATACCTATGCAAAGATTTCAGTGGGTTTCAGCACAGCAGCATGCTGGAAGATAGAATCTGCTTTGAATTTTCTTGCGTCTCATTCAGTGTCTGGGAAATTCAAACTACCTTATACTCGAGAGTAATACCTAATACCAATGTTGGAGGAGGATTTACTCACTAGAGCCTCCGGAATGAAGCCATGAGGGCTTCTATTTCAAAAATTTATACGTATTGGAAAATTGAAACAAATAATGAAGAATATATCGGTAATGGTTCACTGTAAAAAATAACAAAGTTTATCATTTATGCAAGTCACTCAGAATGAATAGATCTTCTAAGAGCATTCCCAGGAAATTCACGTTATATCTTAGGAACTGCCATGGAATCGCGTGTATGTGTCCGTCAGTGGATACTGACTGCTTGTGGGTCTTAACGCCACAGGCGTGATTCATCCTCCGACTTAAAGAACAGGTGAGGAATAACAATTAATTAGGAAAGCATCTCCAGAGACAAGGTTGGACACCATTGGTTTATGCGTGCTCCACATGTTTGGGAGGCATTCGACTGGCCTTTACATATATCGTGTGTATACCAAGGGGGAAGTCTATATTTACTTTTTCACGCATGTAGTGACGTCATGTTTTACGTGTATAGTTCTACATTATTCATATACGACTTGGAGCAATGTCTTATAATGACAAATTGGATTCCCACATACTCACAGTTTTTTCTCCGATGCACCTCCAAAATATTTGCACATATCGCGGCAGCAGTTAAGGGACACTGGGCCTAATTTTTTCAATTCCGTTTACTTGAATATTGGTACGCTTTATATGAATAAACGACTCTCCAAAAACTCAATGTTCTAGCTGAAGTAGTTTCTCAGATAATGGAACTAAACCAGGCATGGACAAAATCAACCCAATTCAGTCACTGCTCGGAAACATGCCTCATGCAGTGGCGAGTATGGCTGTTTCATGAAGAGTGTTGCAATATCAAACGTAACTTTGATCACAAGCATAAACCAAACCTTGCTGATCTTACAGGTGTTTATTTACAATTTCAAAAGCTACTTTCCGAGTACTCGTATTTGTAAACATGCAAAAGTGACAATATTATTCCACTTTTTAGTGGTTTAGTTTCTCTTTAGTTTATTTAATATAAACTCTTGTACCGATTTCGTTTCAAGGTTTTAACATAATATTAAGTTTAAAACCAAAGACTTTTAAAATATATTTAATATTAAATATCAATTGAACTTTACTGCTACTTTATTTATGTGAAAGAGAAACAACTTAGTATATTAATCATCAGGCAGTGTAAGGATATTACGTGCATAACATAAAGGAAGGTTATAAACTTGAAGATTGTGTAGTTTTTTTACCGCAATAGGTGGCTGTAATAATTGTTGTGTGTAAAATATGTTTAACATAAACAAAGTACTTAATAATACGTAGAAATTATTGCTACCACGCAGACGGAACGTAGCCACCCCTTCACGCGTTATATACAAACGACCTTTGTCAAGAGAATGTGTGCTGAGTGAAGGTGAGTAAATGTTTATGAGAGTTTTAAGGAAGTATAAGCTTATATGGCTGTGGCTACATATATATAAATAGCATTTACATTATAAATTTATATTATGTTTGCATTGACTGACAATGTTCGACATTTTGTCCTACTTTGTTTTTCCATTGTCTCCATAAAATAATCCGCTAAGTCTACCTTTAATGGCATGTGAAGCTTGCTAACTTATATAAGTGACACGATCTTATGAAGTCCACACAGCGGCGCACCAAAAACTGCCAACTTGCTTTTCATCTTCCAGTGGTACCGCAGAAAAACTTACATTTCCATAACTTTCCCTCCCTCGATAACCAACTACCAAACTTATGGACTGGCGTGTTGGTCATACTGATGTCCACCAGAAACTCTTTATTTTACATGTATGGACCTTGCAGCGGCCACTACCTGAAAAGTTACAAGGTTGGTCGCACTGTTAGATTTTTGCTCACATAGACATGCTTAGTTATTCTGTTTCAAATGTAAATTTACTTATACCAGAAATATATCGCGGCAGGTGCAACTTAACCTAACAATTTCATTAACATTTCTTAATTAGGCATGGTTACTGAGTTCCAGTGACGTCACATTCTTACGTACAGGAAATAAAAAACGTGCACATTCATATTCTACTCACCATGTTTCTGAGGATACTTTTTAGCACGATTTACGTTTCAGAAGTTCTTCAATATTTGGTACAAAACACGAAGTTCACAGTCTCAAGGAGATTGTCACTTATCTTGCAGCGATGCTCACTTTTAATGTAGTTCATTTTTGAAAATGTTTGATCTGGAGTAGACAAAACTTCACTCTCTACCATCCAAGAATCGAACATAGGACCCCTCGTGCAGCAGACAGATGCTTTACGGACTAAATAACGGGGATTTTATAACATTTATTAGAAATTAATTATAAACCATAGGATCTCATATGAGGAGATGCAATTGTATACATAACAAACATTTGATTGGGCCATAGGAAACAGTTGCTAAGCTCTAAATGCGCTGTGGCCGGTTGCGCAGACGGAGAGGACAGACAATATTTCAACTTTTAATAACACACCATATATGATTGAATGAACAAATAGAGCTTTTTTTGCAGAGAATGCGAGGGTTTGTCATTAAATGAGAATCATTTGATACCGTTTGTTGGCATTTGCTCTTAATGGCTGGATCAGCAAAAAATAGGATCATTTGTTCGGTGTAAACGCCGAACAGCTGCTAGCTAATGTTGCAGCCATTTCGACTAAGTGCAAACGCACCGTAACAGCACCCTTTTAGCGGTTTCAATATGCACAGCGTTGCGCAGCGCGAGAAACAGTCTTCAATACTGGACACACTTTTGGGGGGGAAAAACACATCCGCCTAATTGTTAGCCAACACTGCTTGCTAATATCGCAATAAGCATTAGAAGGGCAAACAAAGAACAAATATCTGACGCGTTACATTCATATGGTATTCTCTACTCATTCAACAAACTTAGTACACAAGTTTGATCATTTCAAATCCAGTAACACATTTGTAGAAGTTGTTAATCACATAATTTTTGTAGGTACAAGAACAATATGGGAGTACAGTATGCCTTAAGCGATAGGTTAATGTTTTAAAGTTGGTAGCTATGAGACGACTCTAACATTCAATTGTTTTCATGGCCGCAAGGAAAAACCAAATAGCGTTTTTCCATTTGTTTTAGTTGTTTGATATTTCAAGCCAACCACAAAGAATATTTATGAAATGGTTAATGCCACAAAATGTTTGTTTTAACATAACTTATGGCATATGTTCGTTTCTTATTAATGCTATTGTTGTTATTTTATTATTATTTTAGTTATTCATATTATTTTATTATTGTATTATTATATTATCTATACTTTTATACTCTTAATATTAATATTAACTTTCTTATTATGTTTATCATTATTATTGTTATTGAAATCATTATTAGCAGTAGTAATAGTAGTACTAGTACTTTTTCTGCCAGCCAGACTTAGAGAACTACGGTATCTGGTACCCTACAAGGTTGACTTCAGCATTTTCTTGATAAGGTTCCTGTGTCATGGCGTAACAACACTGTTTCCAACAAGATGGTGCACTACTTTACTATTATGAATCTGTAAAGGTCCATTTCAATTAGTTGTGCGATGGATCGCCCTAGGTGGCCCAATATCTTGGCATCCAACATCTCCTGATTTAACTCCATTAGATTTTTTCTCTTGGAGACATCAAGAATATTGCGTTTGAAACAGATCCCCTCAATGTAGAGGTCTTACGTTAAAGGATTGCCGAAGCACGCACATCTGTCACACACGCAGTTCTCAGAAACGTCCATTTGGGTGCAAGAAGATGGTTGAAACATTGTATCAATCAATAGGGACTTAATTTGGGGACTTGTGTGAAGGTTACAGTAGAAACTGAAGAAATGTGAGTTGTAAGGCCACGAAGAACTGTACATTGTGTTATCAAAGAAAACAGAACTACGTTTTTGTGCTGCACTTTACAAGAAAACTAAAGTGACTTGGATATCATTTGCTCACACTGGTGTCAGGAGTGGGATTTGGCAAGTTGTTATTCGTCGCAATGTCCTTTACGTAATGATTGCATCTCTGTTCGCAATGACATCTACCGTAGAAAGGAGAAGGAGAAGGAAGCTGATATCTCATTTATGCATGAAAGTTTGTGTTCGTGTACCCTTTGCTACTTCGCGAAAAGGCAATATCGATTGCAAAGACGGTTAACTCAATCTGCAGGAGGTCTGTCCCTGCAAGTCGGTCCACTGATTTGATTGCAACTTCTCTATCAGATGTGTCTGGACCACAAATCTAATTTCCAAGACCTTTTCCTCGTAAATGCCACCCTTTTCTCTTTCTATTGTGCCATCTTGTGAAATTTGTTGTGCTGTTAACGCTATTCCTTTCAGAGTAATTCAATCAGGTCAACTTCCAACACTGCAACTTGCCTAAAATTATGTGAAAGGGAAATTGAGAGTAAAACTTCACCGGTATACCCCTCTAGCACTTTAGTGGAACTTGTGACGTTCTCGGGGAGAGTTAACAAGCATGGGCATCGTCTATATTTAACATAGAAGTACTCTACCATTCCTTGTCATTTAGAGTATACGTGGTTTATTGTCCATTTAAAACGCTTAATCCTAAACAAAAACTTAAATAGAACCTGGCGTCTCTTTCAATGGAAATATATGTTTCGAGACCCCTGAATCCAAAATAAGCATTTTTAGAAAAAGGTGCGCGCGCGCGCGCGCGCGTGTGTGTGTCAGTCTGTGGACAGCATAATTAAAAAACGAAAAGTCCTTTAAAAACCGAAGTTGATATTTAAGTTTAATGTCTTTCAAGGATGCGACACGAAGATTTTGAAGAAAATAGCCCCACTCTAAACTATCCTTTACATGGAAATCTTTTCCAAAAATTATGATTTTCTTGAAAATGGCTCTAACGATTTTGATTAAAATGACCTATGTTTAAGATATTTCTATGATAAATGAAATGTATATTTTGAATTTTCTGGCTATAGCTTATGTAGTCCTGTTTATCCTGGATGACTTTTGAATAACTCGCAAACCGTAAGAGATAGACAAATTCTTAATGCACAAGAAATGCAGATCTCGCTGAAACAATAATTTTTTTTTGTAGAGTGAATCATTTTAGAGATATTCTTTGTTATTTGTTTCAGATTCGGAAAACTTGAAACTTTCGTGAAATGGAACATTGTTGTTCATTTTTTTATACATTACGCATGCAAAGAGAACGGGATCTCAAAGCTTTAAAAGGTTTGACTATCGCTCAAAAAAAAAAAAAAAAAAAAAACAACTACTTTTCCATCAAGTAGCTCTTCAATTGGTCCTCCAGGGACTAACGAGGCTGAGTGCACCCCGTGCCAGACCTCCCAGATGGGATAAAATCCCCATGCTGGTACCGGGAATCGAACCCGGGTCCTCCGTGCCAGAGGAAGGCGCGCTACCAACTGCGCTTCTCATATCTACAAGAAAACAAGCAATACGATAAGTTGTACAAATGTTTATCTCAACTAACATGAAGAAGATATAGCAATAAGAGTTTGTAAGAATGGTTAGTACAAGAGTAGAGAAAGTCATGTGAGTGCAACACATCATATATTTTTTGAATGGACTATAATACCTTCCGTACTTACTAGAGGAGGTTAGGGGAAGTAAAAAGCTTCAAGAGAATAAAAACAGACGTGTGTAGTGAACAATATTTTTATGGGGCCGTTTTCTTGTTCGTTTAGCGAATAAAAGGAACGCAATCACTTACTCTCAGTGCTCCATTACTTGGACACTTATTTTAAGAGCTTTTGTTATATCATTTTGTTCCCTTTCATCTCATTCTCTGGCTTTCGACAGCACATCCTTTGTGCGGTGAAGTTGGTATGCCTGGTATGGGCACGTAATTCTGGGAAGGACCCTCTCGCTTCCTTGAATTTCCCATGCTCCAATAGAAAGTAATTCCCAACTGCTCTATCCAAACCATATTTAGTGGTTCGTGTCGTCCACCATCAAACACTTTGGACCGAGCAGCTCCAAGTGAAGTTTCTAACAAATGGACCTGGCTCGATAATCCTCTCGAGAATCCCGCCTTAGGATCACTCTAACCTTCAACATAGCTACCAGATTCTCCCCTGTAATGTAAAACATTTCTACATTCATACTTATACTAGTCAAGTGAGTGCAACACTTCACATTTTTACTTGCTGTAAAAAGAGTAAATATACAAAGATTTGTGTGTAATTTAAAAATCGGTCATATCGGCGGCTTCTAATCTGTTGTAATAATCGTTTAACAGCAACTGTGTTCACTCGTTTAACGAAATAATCTTACTGAAAGAAATATTCCCACCCTCTAGAGCTTTTCTTAATGCGTACATAACTAACCAACGGATTTGTCTTAGAAATTATTAGTTTTAAAGGGATAATTTACTAGTCTAAGAACCAAACGACGAAAAAGTTGAATAAGTGCATTCTGACGACACTGACATGTCAGTGTCGCCAACTGTGTCCCATAAATCGCTGAAAAGCAATAAATTACCCATTATAATCGATTAACAATCAAAATAACACACTCAAGTTCAACTTTATAACTGTTTTAATAATTTTCTGTTACAACAGCAAAAGAAGAATGAAGTAATATAATCTTGGGTTTCGTTTTTCTCACTTGGCAGTGTTGAGTAACTACACTAATTCAATTGAATATATTTTAGATTACCTTTTATATAATTTACATATTCTAGTGAAACCCTTTCAATGATATTTATATATGAAATATTCTAGATTAATATTCTTCGACGGACGGTCTTGACTCTCAGTTCCCGCGAGAATGTATAGGTTAGCTGAGACGCTTATAACCTCACTTGTGATAAATGTGAACTTAACATTAGATAATGGAGAGAATTACCTCGTGTGTATATATATACAACTATATAGACATTTACAACTAGATTAGCTACCTTTTGTACAAGATTTAGCTCTACTGCCATCTTTAGAACATGAATTACAACGTTCAGTACTTAATTTTAATACAATTGCAATAAAATATGATATTATAACCAATAAAATAAGAATCAAAATTATGGCTTTCTGTGGAAAATAGTCTGTTACTAGTAATATACGTTTAGATGTAAAAGTATTAGAAATAGTGAGTTATTTCACATACCTCGGATACATATTATTCTTTTTTGATGAAATAGTCATTTCCAGAAAAGTGTTTAAAAAAACAATGGAAATAATTAGTAACATTATGTAACCTTTCGTACATTACAGAATCCGCCTGTGTAAGGCCTGTACTTGGTTATGGAAGTGAAGCACGAACACTAGCAAGAAAGATAAACTAGAAAAGTTACAAATAGATCCTGGAATTCACTACGTAAGGAACTATCAAAAGAGCTGGTTACATTATCTACGTCGCGTCCATAGAAATAGAATACCAGAGGTTATGTTTGACTATCGTCTAAATGAAAAGAGATCTATACGTCGTCCAAAGAAACGCTGGACTGGAAATTCAAATATGAGGTCGAAATAAATCTTATGGCTAATACTTGGAAAGAAGAAGAAGAAAAAGAAAATAAATGAAGTTAGTTTGAGTTTGAATATTACTGCTTTTCATGAGCAAAAATACTTTTGATATTTATTTCCAACATCAATAAAGAATTCATATTAAAGAATCTGTGCGAAAGGTTGTATGTGTACAAATAAAGAAGGGCAAACCATGACAACAAAGAGATTTCTTCAACAATCCAGCGGGGCAACACAAACACGACGTTCCTGCAGAGAACGTTTGTTGGCATGTTGCATTTGGAATTGAAAGACGTGTGTGTGTGTGTGTGTGTGTGTGTGTGTGTGTGTGTGTGTGTGTGTGTGTGTGTGTATGTATGTGTGTGTGTGTGTGCGTGCGAGATTTAGAAAGAGAGCGCTATACAAAGATATAGTGGGCTAGAAGGAGACGGGAAACGGCAGAAGGGAATTTAGTGATTTGAATTGGTGAGGAGAAACACTTTACGTCAATGTTCCATCCTATCGTTGTTTCTGCTGTTCAAAGAGAAGGGGAAATCCCTCCAGTGAGGCTTATGATTATGAGACACGTGAGTGGGTAAACTTAGGGAGAACTGGCTCCTTCTGCGACAGTTTCACATTCTGTCGCATGTTTCTTCCTCCTGTAGTTATATGTGTGAACAAATACTGCAGCAGCAGAAGAAGAGCTAGTAGTAGTAGAAGTAGTAGTAGTAGTAGTACATGGGCTATGCGAAGAACATTCAAAATATACAAATCATTTGCCATAAAATATCTTAAATATATCGCATTTTAATCAAAATCATTAGTAATTTTTGAGGAACCAAAATTTTCGAAAGGTTTTCCACGCGTAAGTTAGTTTAGTGTAGTGGAATGTTGTCTAAGATATTTTTGTGGCGCCCTTGAAAGATATCAAAACTTAAATTCCGACTTTGCTTTTTAACACACCCCTCAAAACATATATTTTCGGTGAGATCTTGACATTGAAATTTTGGGCCGAATGTAATACCTCCGCTACTTACTATACGTAGCAGAGAAAGTAAAAATATAGTGCAAAATTGTTATAGCAGATGTATCAGTGATTTAACGAGAGTCAGTGAGTGGAATTGAAGAACAAGTGGAGGGAAGAGATGAAGGAAGGAAGGAGGGAAGTGGAATGCCAGAAAATGGTGAAGGAGGAACTGCTCCACAAGCAGAGCTCTTTCACGACGAATAAATGGCATGTCAGATAAATCGGTGTCGGATTTTTAGCTAGTCTGACTCACATTTTCAATTCCTACCGTTCATCCCGTTTTATCCCTTTTTCTTTGGTTCCTACTTGTGTTTCCATTTTTTCTTTCTTTCTCTATTCGACTCGACTCGACTCGATTCTTCCTTCAAACGAACCTGGCCTTTCCCAACTTTGATCCTAACAGACTCTCTTTATTAGCTTTTCGCTTTGCGACTTCATATTAAAGCCTCTCTCTCTCCTAAGCCCCATCATCTTGCTAAGCCTAACCACGTTATCGACGAACATCTGTGAGAAGGAGAAGAATAAAACCATTTATGTCCGATCATTATTGGTTTGGGATATGCAATCCACACCCCAGTTTCAAGCAGTACTATGATAGCTGGGGCTCGGATTTGTATGTAGTAAAAACATCTAAGATATACACACAAGTTATCGTCATTATCACCACCGGCACCGCCACCACCACCGCCACTACCACCACCACCACCATCAGCTGTTCATGGTTTAGCAAAATACTCCCGTTACGGGCTCATTTCTTCCCATGTTTTTTTTTTGTCTACATCCAGAAGGTTTATACAGTTAAACTTGGTTTATGCCTTATATTAAAACATATCTGTGCTGCACTCACATGACTTTCTCTACCCTTGCACTAATCATTCTTACAAACTTTTATCCTATATATTCTTTGTGTTAGTTGAGGGAAAAAAAAAAAAAAAAAACATTTATAGAAATTATTTCCTTGTAGGTACAATGGGAATACAGTAGGATTTGAGTGATAGTCGGCCAGAGAAACTCTGCAGCTACTGTGAAGAGTCCGGCTAGCTTTCTAAAGCGAGAAATGGGGATTTCCAGCGATCTTCAGAAAGCGAAGTGCGCAGGAAACTTATACCCTGTAAGACCACAGCCAACAGTCAAGGCGCCTTAACGGGTTCAGTCCTCTGCTAGCCAGGCTTCTAAGCTTCGCTAACTGCCTCTTTCTCTCTTACTGTCACTTTTTCCTCTTTTCTTTCTAGTTTCTAAGTTCCCCCGGTTAGACCCCCGCTAGGCTTTCACTCTCTTCTTAGGTTAATTTAAGTCAAGTGCCTTGAAAAGGCACTCAGAGCTAGGACAAGCCTACCTGCTTCTGTCTTTCTAAGCACCAGTACTTAGAGCTAGGACAAGCCTACCTGCTATCTGTCTTTCTAAGCACCAGTACTCAGAGCTAGGACAAGCCTACCTGCTATCTGTCTTACTAAGGACCAGCACTCAGAGCTAGGACAAGCCTACCTGCTATCTGTCTTTCTAAGGACCAGCACTCAGAGCTAGGACAAGCCTACCTGCTATCTGTCTTTCTAAGGACCAGCACTCAGAGCTAGGACAAGCCTACCTGCTATCTGTCTTTCTAAGGACCAGCACTCAGAGCTAGGACAAGCCTACCTGCTATCTGTCTTTCTAAGGACCAGCACTCAGAGCTAGGACAAGCCTACCTGCTATCTGTCTTTCTAAGGACCAGCACTCAGAGCTAGGACAAGCCTACCTGCTATCTGTCTTTCTAAGGACCAGCACTCAGAGCTAGGACAAGCCTACCTGCTATCTGTCTTTCTAAGCACCAGTACTCAGAGCTAGGACAAGCCTACCTGCTATCTGTCTTTCTAAGGACCAGCACTCAGAGCTAGGAGAAGCCTACCTGCTATCTGTCTTTCTAAGCACCAGTACTCAGAGCTAGGACAAGCCTACCTGCTATCTGTCTTTCTAAGCACCAGTACTCAGAGCTAGGACAAGCCTACCTGCTATCTGTCTTTCTAAGCACCAGTACTCAGAGCTAGGACAAGCCTACCTGCTATCTGTCTTTCTAAGCACCAGTACTCAGAGCTAGGACAAGCCTACCTGCTATCTGTCTTTCTAAGCACCAGTACTCAGAGCTAGGACAAGCCTACCTGCTATCTGTCTTTCTAAGCACCAGCACTCAGAGCTAGGACAAGCCTACCTGCTATCTGTCTTTCTAAGCACCAGTACTCAGAGCTAGGACAAGCCTACCTGCTATCTGTCTTTCTAAGCACCAGTACTCAGAGCTAGGACAAGCCTACCTGCTATCTGTCTTTCTAAGGACCAGCACTCAGAGCTAGGACAAGCCTACCTGCTATCTGTCTTTCTAAGCACCAGTACTCAGAGCTAGGACAAGCCTACCTGCTATCTGTCTTTCTAAGCACCAGTACTCAGAGCTAGGACAAGCCTACCTGCTATCTGTCTTTCTAAGCACCAGTACTCAGAGCTAGGACAAGCCTACCTGCTATCTGTCTTTCTAAGGACCAGCACTCAGAGCTAGGACAAGCCTACCTGCTATCTGTCTTTCTAAGCACCAGTACTCAGAGCTAGGACAAGCCTACCTGCTATCTGTCTTTCTAAGGACCAGCACTCAGAGCTAGGACAAGCCTACCTGCTATCTGTCTTTCTAAGGACCAGCACTCAGAGCTAGGACAAGCCTACCTGCTATCTGTCTTTCTAAGGACCAGCACTCAGAGCTAGAACAAGCCTACCTGCTATCTGTCTTTCTAAGGACCAGCACTCAGAGCTAGGACAAGCCTACCTGCTATCTGTCTTTCTAAGGACCAGCACTCAGAGCTAGGACAAGCCTACCTGCTATCTGTCTTTCTAAGGACCAGCACTCAGAGCTAGGACAAGCCTACCTGCTATCTGTCTTTCTAAGGACCAGCACTCAGAGCTAGGACAAGCCTACCTGCTATCTGTCTTTCTAAGGACCAGCACTCAGAGCTAGGACAAGCCTACCTGCTATCTGTCTTTCTAAGGACCAGCACTCAGAGCTAGGACAAGCCTACCTGCTATCTGTCTTTCTAAGGACCAGCACTCAGAGCTAGGACAAGCCTACCTGCTATCTGTCTTTCTAAGGACCAGCACTCAGAGCTAGGACAAGCCTACCTGCTATCTGTCTTTCTAAGGACCAGCACTCAGAGCTAGGACAAGCCTACCTGCTATCTGTCTTTCTAAGCACCAGTACTCAGAGCTAGGACAAACCTACCTGCTATCTGTCTTTCTAAGCACCAGTACTCAGAGCTAGGACAAGCCTACCTGCTATCTGTCTTTCTAAGGACCAGCACTCAGAGCTAGGACAAGCCTACCTGCTATCTGTCTTTCTAAGCACCAGTACTCAGAGCTAGGACAAGCCTACCTGCTATCTGTCTTTCTAAGGACCAGCACTCAGAGCTAGGACAAGCCTACCTGCTATCTGTCTTTCTAAGGACCAGCACTCAGAGCTAGGACAAGCCTACCTGCTATCTGTCTTTCTAAGGACCAGCACTCAGAGCTAGAACAAGCCTACCTGCTATCTGTCTTTCTAAGGACCAGCACTCAGAGCTAGGACAAGCCTACCTGCTATCTGTCTTTCTAAGGACCAGCACTCAGAGCTAGGACAAGCCTACCTGCTATCTGTCTTTCTAAGGACCAGCACTCAGAGCTAGGACAAGCCTACCTGCTATCTGTCTTTCTAAGGACCAGCACTCAGAGCTAGGACAAGCCTACCTGCTATCTGTCTTTCTAAGGACCAGCACTCAGAGCTAGGACAAGCCTACCTGCTATCTGTCTTTCTAAGGACCAGCACTCAGAGCTAGGACAAGCCTACCTGCTATCTGTCTTTCTAAGGACCAGCACTCAGAGCTAGGACAAGCCTACCTGCTATCTGTCTTTCTAAGGACCAGCACTCAGAGCTAGGACAAGCCTACCTGCTATCTGTCTTTCTAAGGACCAGCACTCAGAGCTAGGACAAGCCTACCTGCTATCTGTCTTTCTAAGGACCAGCACTCAGAGCTAGGACAAGCCTACCTGCTATCTGTCTTTCTAAGGACCAGCACTCAGAGCTAGGACAAGCCTACCTGCTATCTGTCTTTCTAAGGACTAGCACTCAGAGCTAGGACAAGCCTACCTGCTATCTGTCTTTCTAAGGACCAGCACTCAGAGCTAGGACAAGCCTACCTGCTATCTGTCTTTCTAAGGACCAGCACTCAGAGCTAGGACAAGCCTACCTGCTATCTGTCTTTCTAAGGACCAGCACTCAGAGCTAGGACAAGCCTACCTGCTATCTGTCTTTCTAAGGACCAGCACTCAGAGCTAGGACAAGCCTACCTGCTATCTGTCTTTCTAAGGACCAGCACTCAGAGCTAGGACAAGCCTACCTGCTATCTGTCTTTCTAAGGACCAGCACTCAGAGCTAGGACAAGCCTACCTGCTATCTGTCTTTCTAAGGACCAGCACTCAGAACTAGGACAAGCCTACCTGCTATCTGTCTTTCTAAGGACCAGCACTCAGAGGTAGGACAAGCCTACCTGCTTCTGTCTTTCTAAGCACCAGAAGCAGGCTAAGCTAAGGTTAATTAATTAATAGGTCCTCCCCCCTTAAAACACTTAAAAGCACTGACACTTAACAATCATTCAGAGAATCCCAGTAATCGGAAACATGAGAAAATTCGATAAAACTCTCTCTCTCTTTCGTCTCTTTCCAAACCCAACAAGCCCGTCAGAGCCACCACACCGAGGCTCGCGCGAAACACAGGCTACGGTCCGATTGCGTCATGTTTGGAACAGCTGATCGAAGGGAACCGACCGAAGCCGAACGTGAATATGACTTCCCCGTTTGGAGGAATAGCGTAAGGAAGTGATATCCATTGAATTGTCACTCATTATTGAAAATAAAAACACGTAACAAAAATACCTGCACAATATTATAATACGTTACATAAATAATAAATCACATATCAATATAATAAAGATTAACTATCTATCTCAATAGCAGCTGTTATTATCATCAAATTGTAAACACGAGGCACGTGATTATTGCCAAACTTAATTCCACAGAAACTGAATATATACATGTAAATGGAAACATTCCATCCTCAATATTTTGATTTTTAATGGCCCATTGTGACTAACCGATATATTATTATAACTAGTAAATCATATTAAAATAATGGTAATATTGATATGTTGCCTACCCCGGAGAAGCTAGAAGACTTATTTTTCAATATCACTTGTATAAAGTACTTACCAATGTATCCACTTACCTTACATAATATTTATTAATGATGGAATCTATAAATATTAACTTATTATCAGCGGGGCATATAACGTTTTCTCAGTTTCAGTTTTGTTTATTGAGAGAAAGTTAGGCCTGGTGCCGGTACAAAGGACCCGGCTTTTACAAAGTTTAGTTTTTGGGTTTAACAAAACCCATACGGTGACCATACCAAGAAGTTTTTGGGTGTGGATTTGTCCTTTAGATAGGCATCACAGAAATTGAAGCAAAATACTAATTAAACTCAGTCTATCAACATTTACCATGCTGGTTAGGTAAATTTGCACATAAATAACAATTATCAACAATAGGCTAAGCTGTGATACCTGTGTTAATTTGTAAAAGTGGAGAAAGAGTTGAGATATGATGTTATAAAGTTAGGTTAGGATTGCATATTATTATTGATGGCAGGTGTGGATGCTGCCTCTGATAACATAGGCTAAATTTTGATAACACAGGACTCTGCCGTCCTGTTCATATAGGTACACGTTAACCTAAACGTCGTTGCCTACATAATTCCATCATGTGTGAGTAAAGACACGGGACAAAATTTGACCCAAGTATAATAGTTTTCCCTTTTTGATGAAGGTGGGAAAAATGTAAATGACCTAGCTACTGCCTGTTTTCTAAATTTATTGATTAACTTGGTAAATGTTTTGTTAACATTCATTGCATTTAACTGTTGCCAGAATGGTTTAACAAAAACCAACCCATACCATCTTTAGTTCAACAGTTTTTGGGTGTAGATTTGTCCTTCCAAAGTGTTTCATTTATATATAAACTGTCCTAACTAGTTTTGCATCGATACACACTACAACGTCGACCCATATTGTTCAATTCTACGTCTAAAACAAAAGTAGAATTACACACCTTTCAGTACCGGTATCACCATGTCACAATATAGGTTATGGACTCTTGAATAACTTCACTGAAGAATTAACCATTTCTTAAATCACTTAAAATTACACGCTATAAATGAAAAAAATCATTTTAGTTTAATAGTTCAACTATAACAAGTAGAACTTACGAAAACCAGGAGAAAAACTGTTCAATTGCTCACAAGGAACCGTTAAAAATTGCAGCAAAAAACATCTGTTATAATTCTCGTACTACAACAAGAAAACTACTGAAAAATTAATTTTGATTAATTTACAATGTTTACAAATAAACACAATCACTGAAGCAGCATATACTGCCACTAATTCACTTTAAATTAAACAAAACTAACACGTGTTTCCCCATAACATTCCACACTGGTAGCCATGTTTGTTAGCATACCAGGTTCCCGGCTATCAGCTAAAGACTCAGTTTTGGAACTCGAGAAGAAGAGTAAAACTCACAATGAAGTAATCCAAGCACTAGGAGAATACGATATAACCTATGATAAACGTGCATGGGCACTATCTCTATTCGAGAGAACTGTTGGTCACCCCGACATTACTCAATGTGAACTGTGCAACAAGTACTTAGTACATGCTGGGTATCGACTCGCGTATGGACTACTGAGGCGCATGAACCAGACAAGATAACACTTTGATTACTGGCAACAATCACAACTGAATCCTAGCTATACTCTCCAGGACTCCGCTAGGGGGCAAGCTGGGCCCTGGTCTCCAAGCTGCCAACCTCACCCCGCTAGTTACACCCTGCGAACCAGCCACTCTCACCACTGAATGCGCGAGTGCTACAGGCGGTACCACGGCAGGCGTTCACCTTCCTAATCCGGTGGATGAGGTATGGCCATCTTCAATAGCGACTCCTACAGTACTATGGGGTCTCGTGACAAGATTTTCCCCCCTCCGCAAAAAAAAAAAAAAAAAAAAAAAAAAAAAAAAAAAAAAAAAAGTCAAAACTTTTAAAACTTTCAAATTCTGTTCTCTTAAATTGCTAACATACAAAAAAATGAACAACGATCTTCTGTTTGTGGAAAGTATAAGTATTGCAAAACACAAAAATAACAATGAATATCTCCGAAATAGTTAACATTACAAAAATTTATTTGAACATAAACTGTGTTTTCGCAAGATCCATATTTTTTGTATAGTAAGACTTGGTCTACCTGTTACGGTTTACCAGTTTAGACCTTGTGGTCTAACCGGGAAAAAGTACGAACCAACTAGGAAATTTAATATCGTACTGGCAAGTTGGCCATGGTAGCTTATTGGTTAAAGCATCCGCTCCATAAGGAAAGATCCGTGGTTCAAATCCCGGCTATGACATTGAATTTATCAGGCCTGATTCCACCTCTTTTAAAAGGACTACATAGGCTATAGTCAGAAAATTCAAGATATAATTTCATTTGCGATAAACATATGTCAAACATATGACATTTTAATCAAAATCATTAGAGTAATTTTCAAGAAAATTAAAATTGTCGAAAAAGTTTCCATGTAAAGCGTAGCTTAGGGTGGAGGAATTTTCTTCAAAATCTTCGTGTCGCATCCTTGAAAGACATTAAACTTAAATACCAACTTTGGTTTGAACTGAGTTTTCGTTTTTGAGTTATGCTGTCCACACACGGACCTTTTTATAAAAATGCTTTTTTTTTATTCAGGGAACCTCGAAACGTACAGTTCTGGGGAGATATCGATATCGAATTACTAATGGAGTGGAATACTTGTACGTAAAGCAGTAGACAATGTGAAGAGATTCCCTTAGCTGGCTATGAGAGATAGATCAAGAGGCAAGGAAACCACATAACCATTGTCTGGTTCCACCTCACACGCCATCGTGGCATAGTTATGTCTGGCGGGCGGGGAGGCGGGCGGACATGCCTCCGGCCACTTGTGCGCGGCGCGCCGCGGTTTTAACACCGGGGCACTTTATTTCTCAATTAAATACCTGCTCACTTTGTCCGGAAAGACCTCAGGACTCCGTTTCAGGACGATAAAAACCCCTTGTGAATCTCCGCTGCAGCTACGTCATTATACAGCGAGTGTCATTTGTCACAGCCATTTCCTATAAACAACTGCAGAATCACCATTAATTATTGCTCCGTATTAATATTCACTATAATGAGAAGTTAAAACCGAATCCTTCAAAGTTAAATATCGGGTGGTAGGGAACTTACTACATTCCTTCTTTGATCCGCCGATTTTCAAAGGAAAATGACTTTTTATCCAAATTGGATGCGTAATTCCACAACAATGTTCGAAGATAACAGTTTGTTACTTGTAAGATGCGTAGAGTAACTTATTTCTGATATGGGACATATATCACACAGGGTTTCGAAATAATGAATCACTTAAAAAAATTGAAGGGACACTCCGAGCAGATCTTTCAGACGTGAAGTAACTCGACAACGTTGTGTTGAGGTTGGTCTGGGATTTGAACTGATTTCTGTGTGTTCCAAAGACAAACTCATTTGTGGTGAAGGCAATTTGAAAAATTCACTCAGGACAACACTGGCATAAATGACAAAGTCCAATCACTTTTTCTGTTATTACTTTTCTGTGTGTTCTAATAACTAGCTAACAAAAATAGAGTTCTATTTTTATAATTAATTATAATTCATCATGACATTGCAACTCAGAGCTGTTCTGTCCGATTGTAAGCTTGACATGCACTTCATAGTCTTTCTCTGTCTCACAAACTGCTTCCTTCGATTACACTCACTAAAACTACTTTACACTACAAAGAATTCCGACACGACGATTAAATGTCCTAAATGTCTCTCACGACGATTCTATACACACGCACTATTAATATATGCCTCATTCAATACCCTCGACTCGTTTATATAGGCCAGAATAACGTAGAAGAGATTTTTCTCGAAATTCACCATTTCTCGAACCTCTCACAAAGAAGCAGGCAGTAGAAAGTTCAGCACCAGTCTGGAAGCTGTTTGTTCTATCGTTCCACATGTTTACAAGTATTGGTGTGAAATAACTAACTCGAGCTTCATGCGGCCGCCCGCTGGTGTGAGGTAGCTTCACAAAGAACGCCTGAAACGCCCGGCGCCTCAACATATTATTTTAAGTTAATTTC